>QAOC01004744.1:0-24274 GCA_003255005.1 Begonia fuchsioides
GGTCTTAGGGTCTCAAACATTAAAATTAGAGTTTAGGGCTTAGGTCAAAGGCATATGCCTTAGGAATTAGGGTAAATGATATAGGGGTTTGAGATTAGGAATTAGGGCTTAGGGCTATGCACTTGCGACTTTCGGCTAAAGCCTTATGGCTTTGTTCTTAGGGCTAGGGATTAGAGCTTTGGCTTTAGACTTAGGGATTAGGTTTTGGTGAATTGGGCTAAAGGATTAAGGTTTTGGAGTTAGGGCTTAGGGCTTATGTATTAGGGCCTAATGCTTAGGGCTAGGGATTAGAGCTTCGGCTTTAGACTTTGTGCTTAGGACTTTAGGCTGATGGATTAGTGCTTTGGGCATTGGGCTTTTGTCTTTTGGGTTAGGTCTTTTGGCTTTCTAGTTAGGAATTTGGGATGCTTTGTGTTTTGAGCTTAGGTCTTTAAGCATTGGTGTTACGGCTTAGCGCTAAGGGCTTTGGGAATAGAGCTTAGGGTTAGGGCTTAAGGCATAGGATTTTGGGCTTATAGCTTAGTGCTTAGGGCTTAGTGTTGGCTTTAAAAGTGTTTTTAAAGCAATCAATTGTTTTTTATGATAACTATGTAAGATGAGCGTGAAAGATAAAATAAACTACTTTACAATGCTTAAATTAGACTTAATCATTCATGAGAAATACCCTCTTTGAAGGGTACAATTAAAGTCTAACAATTTGTTTAAGTGCTGAAGAAATTTCAAATATATATGCAGTTTGTGTCGACCCATAGTGTCCTTGTGTCGACCCTTAGAAAATCCAGAAGCTTAGCCTTTCTTAATTTGTGTCGACCCTTAGTGTTTTATGTCGACCCCTGTGCAAAACAGAAGCCGGGTCTTTCCAATTGTGTCGACCCACCTATAAATCTTGTGTCGACCGAAAAAGGCAATACAACGTGCAAATGTGTCGACTCATCCAAACTGTAGGTGTCGACCCTAGAAAAGACATTGTGTCGACCTTACCAAAATTTGTGTGTCGACCCTACCTTCATTTTACATGTCGACTCTAACGTTCAAACTATGTCTCGACCCAACCCATTTGTGTCGACCCCATCCTACTTGTGTCAACCGTAGCTTTTCCAGAGACGAATCGTTTAGATTTGTGTCAACCCCAACCAATATCTGTGTCGACCCCAGATTTTCTAAGAGAAGGATTCTTCGAATTTATGTCGACCGCACAAAAAGTTGTGTCGTAAGATTCCAGAGAAGAATTTATGTCGACCCCAACAACAAATGTGTCGATTAAATTCAGCAGATAAGCACCAATAGTCAGAAAATTCTCAACGGCTATATTTTTTATATGTCTACCGGCTAGTGTTTGTGTCGACCCCAACAAGAATAGTGTCGACCCAATTGGACAGATCAACAACAATCTATAAATAGATGAAGCGATCTCATTTTGTGAAGACAATTTTTAACGATAGAAAACTACGCCGAAGTGCTGCCAAATTTATTCTCAAACTTTTTACTCTCTCAAATCTTAGTACTAAAGTTGTATATCTTTCTTGAGATTGAGTGAGTCGGTTTTATAACCGTACAAATTGTAATTTGTTTTTCTTCCTTGAACGATCATTGTAAAAGGGGTGACGCTCCTTCAAGAAAAGAGTCAAAAGGTTTGGTTGACACCCGTAAGTCAATCAAAGTGAAGCTCAAGGTTTGAGCGTGAAAGATATTCAAGGAGCTACCTTGAAGCACGGACGTAGGCAAGGTTGGCCGAACTACGTTATCAAACCGGTGTCACTCTCTTACTTTAAACTCTTATTTATTTGTTTAAGAATTCTGCACTAGAGTTTGGAAATAAATAAACAATTCACACGAATTTGACTTAGTAATTAAAAAGTTTAGTCAACCTAATTCACCCCCCCCCCTCCACTTAGGTTAATCTCGATCCTTCACTTAGGACTTAAGTATTAGGGCGTAGGGTTTAGGGATTTGGGATTAGGTCTTAAGGCTTAGGACTTAGCGCTTTGGGCTTAGTGCTTTTGAATTTGGGCTTAGGGCATTGGCTTTGGGCTTAGGTCGTGGGCTTTGCACTTGGACTTAAGGTTTGTGATTTTAGGCTTAGGGCTTAGGGCTTAAGGTTGATGATTTTGGGGTTAGGCCTTGGTGCATTTTTCATAGGGCTTAGGGTTAGGGCTACGTCCTTTTTGTTGAGAGCTAAGGGATGAGGGTTTAGAATTCATGGCTTTGGCCTAAGGGTTTTGGGTTTAGTGCTTAGAATTTTAAGCATAGGGTCTAGGGATTTAAATTTTTAGCTTAGAGCTTTGGGCTTAGAGCTTGGGCTTAGGGCTTAGCCATATTGTTTATGAATTAGGACATAGGATGTAGGGGTTTAGGACTAGGGATTAGGGCTTAGGGCTTTCGACTTCTGGCTTAAGGCTGATGGTATTTAGCTTAGGGCTTAGGCATTTGGGCTAAAGATTTTGGTTTTGGGGTTACGGCTTAGTGCTTATTACTAGAGCTTAGTGCTAAGGGCTACGTAGTAGAGCTTGAGCTTTGGGCTTTATGCTTAGGCTTTAGTATTAGGGTTAGAGCTTTGGATTTGAGGTTAGGGCTTCGGGCATAGGGGTTTGGGTGTACGGCTTATGGCTTAGGGTTTAGGACTTTACAAATAGGGCTTAGGGATTATGTAACAACCCACATTTTTATTTTAGAATTTGTGACCTTAAGATTTAAGTGTTAAAGATTCTTTTTATTGGATAAATGTTGGTTAAATTTTGAGGTATTAAGGTATTGTGAATATTAGTGAATTAGTAGGTTGAAGGTGATCAAGAGAATAATGTTCAAGGGGTATATCAGATAAAGTTATTTGGAAAGGGTGGAAAATTAGAAACACGTGAATTGGTTACGATTATGAATAATTAAAATAAGAATACTTTGTTTGGGGTGTATCACACCGTGCACCGGCCCAACTGTTTGGGTTTGACTGATGTTTGTTTGAAGTCCATTGTTTGATGGTTGCTAGGTTTAAGTAAAGTAATGAAGTGAGTTGAGTTAAATATACTAAAGGACTACCTTCATGTAAGATCCGGTCGACCCCAAGATTTAGGAGGGGTTGACCCAATTGGAACTTTCGGTCGACCCCAGGATTGAAGAGGGGTCGACACAATAAATACTTTTGGTCGACCCCAGGATTGAGGAGGGGTCGACACAATTGTGTACTTTAGGTCGACCCCAGGATTTAGGAGGGGTCGAAACAATAGGACCATCCGAAATGCTTTCGGTTGACCCCAGGATCGAAGAGGGGTCGACACAAAATAGTCCTTTAGTATGCTTTCGGTCGACCACAGCATCGCACGGTCGACACAATATGACCTACCGGTCGACCCCAGGATTTAGGAGGGGTCGACACAATATGACCTTTCGATCGACCCCAGGATTTAGAAAGGGTCGACACAATTAACACTTTCTGTCAACCTCAGGACC
This sequence comes from Begonia fuchsioides, assembly GCA_003255005.1. NCBI lineage: Eukaryota > Viridiplantae > Streptophyta > Magnoliopsida > Cucurbitales > Begoniaceae > Begonia > Begonia fuchsioides. The sequence goes on from QAOC01004744.1 coordinate 3,445, forward strand.
AAGCAGTCAACACAAATGACTCTCGGGAATAAGTTGGGTCGACACAATTGGACGAGCGGTCGACACATTAATACATGCCGTTGAAAAGTCAACCAAAACATGTAGAGTTTTCATTGGTGGACTTGAAGGAAATATTGTTTATGGTTAATAAAGGACATAAAAGGCATGGGCTGCCATATCTTTCTCCCAGCCACGAACCCTCTTCCATTTTCTCCTGTTTTGTTGCTCTAAACTCAAAGGAGAGTGAGTTTTTTCAAAGAAGAGAGGTGTTGAGGAAGAAAAAGGTGAGTTTAGGCATCCTTGAGTGAGTAAGTGAGTTATTTCAAGAGAGGTGAAGTAGAAAATCCCAAGTAAATTCATGAAGGCTGAAGTTCAAAGTATTATTCTATCCTCTGAGTTTCCTTTAGGTTTAGTAAGGATAATATTATGTATTGGTTGGGTTGGTGGATAAATATGAATGATTTCATGTTAATTTCTGTGAAATCGGTTAATTATGCGCAAAGTTAGGGTTTTTGAGATTCGGTCAAATTGTAGCACGAATTTGAATTTATGTTTTTCATAAGAGTTAAAGTAGGCTCTTAGAGTAATTCATAATCGTTTTTGAGCTATGTAGACAAAGTTATAGGCATCGCAAGTCGATGTACGAAAACTGAGGAGAGTTTGGGTCGACCCCTTATAGTTTGGGTCGACCGATTCTTAAATTTAGAAAGGCAAGCTCTCTGTTTTGTCGACATGGTTCCCCCTTATCGTTTGGGTCAGACAGTGAATGCCCTTTTTTTGTCCACATAAGTCGACATACTTTAGTTTTATGAATTTGGTATCTTCTAAGAAGTTATAGTAGACTCCTTAAAGAATAATTTGACACCTTAATCATCAGGAATTGATCATTATCGAGGAAGTTATAGTTGTTTGAAGTTGGAATAGAAAGTTAAGACTTTATGCAATTTCTGATCCTTATATGATTTATATGTTTAGGTCATTCATTGGATTAAAAATGAGACTCAAGTGGATCAACTCAATCTAGCTACGAAGGTAACTTTGCATTAAGATGGTTTGGTCCTTAAGTGGGACTACATTGCAAAGAGTAGGATTATGTTTGATATGTGTTGCATGTTTGGTGATGTATGCTTATTTTCATGTTATGTGATGTGATTTAAGTGATGTTTCCATAGTCATATGGTCATGCATCATAGTTTTACAAAATATGAACGAACTATTTTCATGCATGGTTTTACAACGTAGTTGGAGGTAAACGAGATATGATTTGTGGTATGGGACGCCAATTATGTTTCGTCTCCGATGAATTAAGAACTTGAATATCAGAACAGTAAAGTAAATTACCGGTGGAACCATGAGGTGGAGAGCTCGGTCTCGAGGACTGGGTGGAACCACGAGGTGGAGAGTTGGATCAATAAACAAGAGTAAGAATGTAAATGACCGGTGGAACCTCGAGGTGGAGAGCCCGGTCTCGAGGACTGGGTGGAACCACGAGGTGGAGAGATGGATCAATAAGCAAGAATAAGAATGTAAATTAACCTTATGTTTTGAACGAATACAATGTTTGATTAAGAAATTCTATATGGTTAATTGGTGTAACGACCAGATTCCTAGGCCGTCGCTTACTTCTTCCTTACTCACTAGCGACCCGAGAACCAAACCGTTAGTGACTTCTTACTTACGTACATTACTTACTTACATTAGTGGAACACTTGTTACTTTAATTTCTAAAACTATCTTTAGTTTATAAAATAGTACAAAAAGAAAACCGTCAAATCGAAAAACATACATTTTTGTAAATAACGATTTCAATTCCATTTTTTAAGTAAAATACATAAGCATTTAATAATTTAAACCTACAGCGGAAGAAAATAATTCAACTTAAGATACATTCATTTTCAAAACCTTTGTAATTTCATCACTACAAAATAATATATACATTTTAATTACATCTTCAAAACCTTCAAAACATTTTCAATTATGACTGTGTGTGTCCATACGTCACTCTCCATCGGTCGTCACTCAATAACTATATCATTTGGACACTCGTCTGCTCTAACTCCTTGATCAGTCATTTGAACCCATTCCTCCATTACATTCCCTACATTTCAAAGCCTAAACTATGAGTCTAAAGCTCAGTAAGTAGCATGACTATAAAAATGCATGAGTATGGTTATGTTGCTGATAAAAAATGCTGGATTTCATTCATGTTTCTTAGGTTTCATATCTTCTTTATCTTTGGAAATATTACAGGATCTCAATAACACTGCCCTCCACCTACTTCAACATCTACTGGCCCACTTACATTACTGCTTGGAGTGTTCAGGCCTGTAATAACCATTTGCTTTATTGTTCTGATATTCAAGTTCTTAATTCATTGGAGATGAAACATAATCAGCATCTCATACCACCAATTATATCTCATTTACCTCCAACTATGTTGTAAAACAATGCATGAAATCATTTCGTTGACATTTTGTAAAACTATGATGCATGACTATGTGACTATGAAACATTACTACATTACATCAAACATAATATGAAAATAAACATACAACACACAACAAACATACATCCTAATCTTTACAAGGGCCAAACAATCTTAATACTAACTTACCTTAGCAGCTTGCTTGAATTAATCCACTTGAGTCCCTTTTTAATCCAATTGATGACATAAACATATAGATCATTCAAAGATTAGAAATCAGGTAACATGACCTCTTTCATAGCATAAAGTCGTAACTTACTATCTTCTTATCCATTTTGTGTCGCTCATGACATTGAATCACTCAAGGTGTCTCTTAAAGTTCATTAGAAGACCATAATTTCAATGGAGCAACATAACTGCATGTATAACATAGAATTCCGAAATCGGTTCCAACACTCCTGATTTTCAACTTTTGTTTTCTATTCCAACTTCAAACAACTATAACTTCCTCTATAATGATCCATTTGTGATGCTCAAGGTGTCAAATTGTTCCTTAAAGAGTCTACTGTAACTTCTCAGATGATACCAATTTCAGAAAACTAACGTAACATAAAGTGTCGATCGATGTTGACAAAACAGAGAGCATGCATTTCTTGAAATCAAGAACTGGTTGACCTAACCTATAAGGTGTCGACCGATGTTGACAAAACAGAGAGCATGCATTTTTAAATCGAGAACTGGTCGACCTAACCTATAAGGTGTCGACTGCATTCTCTCCAACTTTCCATCCACTAACTTGTAACATCCATAACTTTGTATACATAGCTCTGAATTTAGTAATTCAAACGGCTATAAATCACTCTAAGAGTCTACTCTAACTCTTATAAAGAACATAAATCAAATTCATACCACAATTTTACCGAATCTCCAAAGCTCTGACTTTGTACATAATCACTAATTTCACATATATTGGCATAAAATCATTCGTATTTATCCACTAATTTAACAAATACCTTCATTTTATCATTACTGAACCTAAAATAACTTTAAAGGATAGAAAAATACCTTGAACTTTAGCCTCCACAAAAAAATTTAGAATTTTCCACCTCACCGCTCTTGAAGTAACTCATTTTCTCACTCTTTTCCCTCACAATACCTCTTCTATATCTAAATCTCACTCTCCCTTGATCAAAGCGTGAAACCGTGAGAGAATAGGAAAGAAATCGTGGCTGGAAGAAAAAAATGACAGCCCATTCCTTTTATGTCCTTTATTAAACAAAAACAATATTTCTTTTACGTCCACCAATCAGAATTCTCCAAGTTTTGGCTGACTTTCCAACTTAAATCGGTGAAGGTGTCGATCGCTCGACCATGGTGTCGACTGAAGTAATTCTTGAGAGCTATTCTGTGTCGACCGGTTGCTAAGGTGTTGACCGCTTAACCATGGTGTCGACCGAATCAATTCCCAAGAGCTATTCTATGTCGACCGCTTAACCATGGTATCGACCGAATCTATAAAATTTTCCAACCTTTCTGAATAGCATCATCTCATATACCCCTCAAATATTATTTTCTTCATCACCTTCAACCTACTAATTTAGTAATATCCACAATACCCAAAAGTCAAAACCCAAAACCCAAAAGTTAAAACCCAAAACCCAAAACCTAAACACAAAAAACCCAAAAGCCAAAAAACTAATCTAAAACCAGAAACCCAAAATCAAAAATAAAAAACCCAAAACCTGAAAATCGAACCTGCAAACAAAAAACCCAAACCCTGAACCATAAACCAAAAACTCAAAACTTGAAACTAAAAAGGCGAAACCCAAAACCCAAAACCCAAAACCCAAAAAACATTAATCCAAACTCGAAAATCAAAACTTATAACCTTAACAACCAAACCTCAACCTAAAATTCCAAAACCCAAAACCCAATACCTGAAATCCAAATTCAAACCTCGAAACACAAAAACCAAAACCCGAGACCCAAACCCTAAAACCTGAAACCCAAACCCATAAACCCAATACCCAAAACCCGAAACTCAAAAACTCAAAACCCAAAACTCAAAAACCCAAAACCCAAAACTCAAACTCCAAAAGAGGAAAACGAACCATTAACTCAAAACTCAAACCTAAGACACGAAACCCAAAACCCAAAACCCAAAACCCAAACCCCAAAACTCGAAACTTTAAAGTTGAAACCTGAACCCCAAAACCCAATACTAGAAACCCAAAACTCAAAATCTTAAAACCCAAAACCTAAAACTTAAACTCCGAAACCAAAAAACAAACCTTAAATTCGAAACTCAAACTTGAAACACAAAACCCGAACCCCGAAACCTAAAACTCGAACCCGAAATTCGAAACCTGAAACCTAAAACCCAAAACCTATAACTCAAAACCCAAAACCCGAAAGCCCAAAACACCAAAGCTAAAATCCGAAACCTAAAACTGAAAACGTGAACTCCAAAAACCCAAAATTCGAACCCCGAAACATTAAAAAATCCAAAACCTGAAACCCAAAACTTAAATATATAAACACAAACTCTGAAACCCAAGTCCCAAAAACTAAAACCCGTAACCCGAACTACAAAACCCAAAACCCAACACCTGAACTCAAACCTCAAAACTCTAAACCCTAAACCTAAACCCAAAACTCAAAACTTGAAACCCATATCCCATAACAAGAACACTAAAACCCGAAAACCGAATTAAAACTTCAAACAAGAAATAAAAACTTTGAACCAAAATCCCAAACTTTGAACCACGAATCTTGAAACTAGAACCCTAAACCCTAAACAAAAACCTAAAACTTGAGACAAGAGACATGAAACCCAAAACCCGGAATTCAAAACCTAAAACTCACCCCCTCAAACCCAAAAACTTAACCCTAAACCAAAAAAACTCAAAAGCCAAAAACCCAAACTTGAAACCTAGAACCTCAAGCCAAAAACATTAAATCCAAACCCGAAACTAGAAACCCTAAACCTTAACGCCGAAACCCAAAACTCCAAACCCTAACCTTGAAATCCAAAACCCGAAACATGAAACCGGAATTTAAACCTCAAAACCCAAAACAAGAAGCCTGAACTCTGAACCCAAACATGAAACTTGAAAACAAAAACCGAAACCCAAAACCTTACACTCAAAACCTAAAACCGGATACTTGGAACACGATACCAAAACAAGAAAGTAAAAACTCAGAACCCGAAACACTAACCAATACCTGAAACACAGAACCCGAAAACCTGAAACCCGAACCATGAAACACGAAACCTGAAACTTAAAAAAACCCCAAAACCCAAACCCTGAAACCCGAACCCTGAAAAACTGAAAACCAATCCCCAAATCCTAAAACCAGAAACTCAAAATCAACCACGAAACATGAAATCCAAAACCCAAAATCCAAAACACAAAAAAAGAAACCCAAAAACCAAAACTCAAACCCCGAAACCTAAAACCCGAAACCTGAAATCCAAAACCTAAAATGAGAAACCAAAAATTCAAAACACAAAACCCAAATCCTAAAACCCAAAACTCAAAACCTGAGACCCAAAACACAAAACTCAAACCCTAGAACCGGAAACCCAAAACCTAAAACTCAAACCGCAAAACCCGAAACTAAAACCTTGAGACCTAAAACCCAAAACCTGAAAACTTAAATCTAAAAACCGAAACCCAAAACCTGAACCTGAAACCCAAAATATGAACTTTGAACCTAGAGACCCAAAACTCGAACGCCAAGCCCTAAACTGGAAACCTAAAACTAAAAACTAGATACCTAAACTCTGAAACACGAAACCCACAACAAGAAACTAGAAACCCAAAACTTGAAACTTAAAACTCAAAAGCCAAAACCCGAGACATGAAACTTGAAACCCGAAAACTAAAACTCAAAACTCGAACCCCAAAACCTAAAACCCAAGACTCGAAACTTGAACCCTAAAACATAAAAACGAACCCCAAAAGCCAAAACTTCAAACCCAAAACGTGACCCGAAACCTTAAACACAAAAACTGAAACATAAAAACAAAAACCTGACACCCAACCGAAACCCAAAACCTGAACCCGAAACCCTCAACATGAACTTTGAACCTAGAGACCCAAAACTCGAACGCCAAGCCCTAAATCGGAAACCTAAAACCAAAAACCAGATACCTTAACTCTGAAACACGAAACCCACAACAAGAAACTTGAAACTAAAAACTCAAAAGCCAAAACCCGAGACATGAAACTTGAAACCTGAAAACTAAAACTCGAAACTCGAACCCCAAAACCTAAAACCCAAGACTCGAAACTTGAACCCCAAAAGATAAAAACAGAACCCCAAAAGTCAAAACTTGAAACCCAAAACGTCACCCGAAACCTTAATCACAAAAACCGAAACATGAAAACAAAAACTTGACACCCAACCAAAAACCAAAACCTGAACCCAAAACCCAAAACATGAACTTTGAACCTAGAGACCCAAAACTCAAACGCCAAGCCCTAAATCGGAAACCTAAAACAAAAAACCAGATACCTAAACTCTGAAACACGAAACCCACAACAAGAAACTTGAAACCCAAAACTTGAAACTTAAAACTCAAAAGCCAAAACCCAAGACATGAAACTTGAAACCCGAAAACTAAAACTCGAAACTCGAACCCCAAAACCTAAAACCCAAGACTCGAAACTTGAACCCCAAAACATAAAACCGAACCCCAAAAGCCAAAACTTGAAACCCAAAACGTGACCCGAAACCTAAACACAAAAACCGAAACATGAAAACAAAAACCTAACACTCAAAAACCAAACCCCGAAACCCGAACACAAAAACATGAAACATGAAACACGAAACTTAAAACGCAAAACCCAAAACCTAAATCCCAAAACTGGAAACTCGAAGCCCGACATCCAAAACCTAAACAAAACACTCGAAACCCGAACCCAAAAACCTAAAACCCAAACTTTAAAACCAAAAAATCCAAATTCAAACCTCGAAACCAAAAACACAAGTTCTGAACCCAAACCTGAATCTTAAACCCCAAAACTCAAAAATCAAAAATCGAAGCTCGAAACGCAAAACACAAAACCTGAAACTTAAAACAAAAAATTTAAAACTCAAAACCCGTACCCCAAATTGCAAAACTCGAAATATGAACCGTAAACCCCAAAACCAAAACCTCAAACCCCGAAACTTGAAACCGAAAACTAGAAATTTAAAACTTTAAACCAAAAACAAAAAAACCGAAGTTAAGAACCTGAAACCGATAACCTGAACCAAAAAACCCGAAACCCAAAACCCAAAACTAGAACATGGAAACCTAAAACCCAAACGTCGAACCTGAAACTAGAAATTTGAAACCCAAACCTGAACACCAAAACCTAAACCCCAAAACTCGAGCCTTCAAACTTGAACTTGAACTCGAAAACCTAAAACTTGAAACCTGAAACCTAAAACCAGAAACCTGAAATGTAAAACCTAAAACCCAAAACCCAAAACCTGAACCCAAATTCAAACCTCAAAACCAAAAACCAAAACCCTGTACCCAAAATGCAAACCTATCCCGAAACCCAAAAACTAAACCCGACTCTAACGAAAAAACTAAAACCAAAAACTCAAAACTAAAACTCTGAAACCCGTAAAACTAACCCTTAATTTGAAACCCAAAACTTTAGACCCATAACCCAAACACCCTTAAACCCAAAACCCTAACCCCAAAACCTAATACCCATAACCTTAAACCTTAAACCTTTTATCAAAAACTTAAAACACAAAACTAAAACCCTGAAACCCAAAACACAAAAACACAAAAACAAAAACCCAAAACCGAAAACACGTTATCAAAAACTTATCACACAAAACCAAAACCCTAAAACCGAAAACTTAAAACCAAAACCCAAAACCTAAAACTTGAAACTTAAAATACGAAACTAAAACCCAAAACCTAAACACAAAAACCAAAAACCCAAAACCCAAAACCTAAAACCTAAAACCCAAACCCAAAAACCAGAAACTAACATTCCAAAATGCAAAACGCAAAACCAAAACATGAAACCCAAAACTTAAAGCTCGAAAACCAAAACCTAAAACCTAAACCTTGAAAACTTAAACTTGTAACTCGAACCACAAAACGAAAAACCAAACACTCGAAACTCAAACCTCGCTACCCAAAACCCCAACCCTAAACCCGAAATCCAAAAATTGAAACCCAAAACCTGATCAACAAAACTTCATACCTGAAACCCAAAAACAGAAATCAAACTTTAAATCCAAAACCAGAATCTCTAACCAATAACCCAAGACCAAAAACTGGAACCCCAAACCCTAAACAAGAAACATGAAACCTACAAACCAAAACATGAAACCTGAACCTTGACACTAAAAACCCAAACTCTAACCATAAACCCAAAACTCAAATCACGATACTCAAAAGCTGAAACCCAAAACTTGAAACTCGTAGCACGAAACTTAAAACTTGAAACCCAAAACCTGAAACTTCAACCAGAAGCCCAAAAACTAAAAACTATATCCCAAACCAAAAACCCAATGTCTGAACTTTTACCTCAAAACCTAAAACCCAAACCCTAAACTTAAAACCCGAATATGAAAACCCAAAACTTAAAACACAAAAACTGAACCATAAAACCTAAAACTTGAAACTCAAAACCCATAACAAGAAACCTGAAACCCAAATTAAAACCTCGAACCCAAAACATGAACCGAACTTGAAACACAAAACCTGAACTTTGAACCCAGAGACCAAAAACTAGAACCCATACGATAAACAAGTAACCTAAAACCTTAAATCCGAAACCTTGATCCATAATCAAAAACCCAAATTCCATAACCCAAAGCAAAAAACCCAAAACCTAAAACTCGAACCTTAAAACCAGAAACCGGAACATCAAACCCAAAAACTGAAACATAAACTTTGAAGCCGAGACCCAAAACTCAAACCCAAGCCCTAAACCTGAAACACAAAACCCAAAACCCAAGAACCTAAATATGATACCCAAAATAGACCTAAAACCTGAAACCTGAAACCCAAATCCCAAAACTCAAAACCCAAAACCTGAAACTCGAACCCTCAAACCCAAGCCCAAACCCTGAACGCCTACCAAAAACTCGAAACACAAAAGTCAAAAGTCAAAACTTGAAAACAAAAACCTAAACCCAAAAATTAATAACAAAAACCTTAGATTTGGGTTTAAGACTTAGGGCTTAGGGATTCGAGATTCACTTTTTGGGCTTTGGGTTCTTTGGCCAAAGAAATTTGAGCTTAGGGACTAGGGATTATGTTAGGGCTTTGGGTTTAAGTTTTAGAGCTTTAAAACATTAAACATTATGATTTAGGACTTAGGGTTTATGATTTGGGCTTATGGCTTTGGGCTTAGAGATTAGGGAATAAGGCTTTAGCTTGAGCATTAGGGCTAAGAGCCTGGCTTTGGGCTTCGGTGTTAGGGGTTAGCGCTTGGGGCTTAAGCTCCAGATATTGGGGTTGGGCTTCGACTATAGGCTTACGGCTTACGGCTTAAGGCATAGGGGATAAGGCTTAGGGCTTAGGGCTTAGGTGCTTATGACTAAGGGATTTGGGCTTAGTGCTAAGGATTTTATGTAGAGGGCTTAGGACTTAAACTTTGATCTTAGAGCTTGGGGCTTAGGGCTTAGGCGAATGGCTTAGGAATTTTGGCATAGGATTTAGGTGTTTGGAATTATGGATTAAGGCTTAGTGCTTTAAACTTAGGACTTTCAGGATTAGGGCTTTGGCTTACGGCTTAGGGATTGAGGCTTATTGCTTTTGGGTTATTGATTATGGTTTTGGGAAGAGGCTAACGGCCTATGTATCAGGGCCTAATTATTAGGGCTAGGGATTAGAGCTTGAGCTTTTGGCTTTGTGCTTAGGGCTTAGGGTCTATAGATTAAAGCCTTGGGCTTTAGGGTCAAGGCTTTGAGCTTCGGAGTTATGAATTAGGGCTTAGGGCTTAGGCTTAGGGCTTTTTGCTATGTGCTTTGGGCTTAGATCTTTAAACTTTGGGCTTAGCACCTAAGGCTTTGGGCATTGAGCTTGTTGTGAGGGCTTAGGGCATAAGGATTTGGGCTTACACCCTAAAGCTTAAGGCTTTAGAGCTTAAGACTTTAGGTTTATAGCTTCATGCTTTTTGTGATTATGTCTCAAGGCTTAGGGCTTAGAATTTATGGGTTGGTGATTTTGGCTTTGCGCTTAGAGCTTAGAGCTTATAGCTTAGGGCTAAGGGCTTACATCTTAGGGCTTACGACTTAGGGCATATGGCTTACGACTTACGGCTTAGGGCTTATGGCATAGGGCTTAGGGCTTAGGACTTAGGGCTTAGGACTTAGGGGTTAGGCCTTAGGACTTAGGGCTTAGGGCTTAGAGCTTACGGCTTAGGGCTTAGGGCATAGAGCTCAGGGCTTAGGGATTAGGGCTTAGGGCTTAGGGCTTAGGGCTTACAGATAACAAATTAGGGCATTGGGCATAGGGTTTCGAAATTAGAGCTTTAATGTTAGGGCTGTGGGGTTAGGGCTTTGGGCTTAGGTATTATGGCTAAGGGCTTAAAGCTTATGCCTTAAGGCATTAAACTTAGAGTTTAGGGCTTTGTGCTTATGCTATGGGCTTAGTGATTAGGACTTAGGACTTGGGATTATATTTTTGGGATAAGGCTTTTGGGTTTTAAGCTTAGGGCTTCTTGTTTGAGGCTTAAGGATTAGGATTTAAGGCTTTGGGCTTATTGATATGGACTTTAGGCTGTTGGCTTAGGTGTAATGACTTAGGGCATAAGGCTTAGGGCTTCGAAATTAGGGCTTAGGCCTTTTTGGCTTATGGATTAAAGCTTAGGACTTAGGGTTTTGGGATTAGTGCTTAAAGCTTAGAGCTTTGGGCTTAGGTGTCAAGTGTTAGGGCATAGGGCTTATGATTTAGGGTTGGGCTTAAAGCTAATAGCTTAGAGCTTAATGTTTAGGCTTTGGGCTTAAGGTCTTAGGCTGAATGCTTAGGGTTTTGAGCAAAGGTCTGACAGTTTTAACCACTAAACTTAGAGCTTAGGGCTTGGGGCTAAGACATATGGCTTAGGATACAGGGTATATGATATAGCAGTTTGAAATTAGGAATCAGGGCTTCGGGCTTTGCGCTTGCGACTTTCAGCTAAAGCATTAGGCTTTGTTCTTAGGGCTTAGGGCTTAAGGCTTTGGGCTAAAGTATTAGGATTTCCTGGTAAGGGCTTAGGGCTTAATGCTTAGGTGACATGCCACGAAAACCATTGATGGCAGATGAGCCTCAAGGAGTCATGACCCGAGCTGCGCCAAGGAATTTTCTAACAAGTGTGCTATTTTTGTAGGGGATATCTTGCAAGGATTAAGCATAATAGAGCCAACATTGAAAGATAAGGAGAAGCCCACGCAACTCCTCATTTCGATAGCAATCTTGGGAGGCCATGGACGTTGGATGGAAGAAAGAGCCGAAGCCCCCATGCTAGTCGTCCAAGCAACAAAGCATGGAGACCACAATTTCATCCGGCACAACTAGACCTCTGAAGCTTGCTCCGCCAAGACAATAGGCAGGGTCTTTGCTGAAGAAAAAGTCTTCATAAGAAATGTAGCCAATCTTTCAAGGTTTCTAGAGAGTGGTATAACACCCAAATTGGACACCGTTTGCTCCGTAAAATGATGCAATCACAAAGAGCCCAAATCCCAGAAGAGCCTAACTAGGGAAGAACGCTTTCCCCATTTTGAAGTCCACAAGACTTAAGACATTGGTCCAAGCCCAATTCCAAGGGATAAGGACGCCTGACTCTCATCCTTTTGAATGTGTTTGCTTTTTGTATATGCTTTACAAACTTACTTTTAGGGTTAGGGTTTGCAAAATGGGTTTCCCATGGGTATTCATAAGTAAGCCATGGGTTTCATGGGTTTTGTTTGTTTGTGGGTTGTATGGTTTTATTTTTTGTGTTATTTACCACTCTCTCTCACTCTTGGATAGGTGATATAGCAAAGAGAGGCGTGGGAAACAAGTTTGGAGGGGTCCAAGGACATGCCCCCTCCGTCCTTTTGTGGTTTGTCAAAATCAGGTAAGGGTGTCTTGTTAGCCTCCGATTGACCTCCTCATTCTCAACTCCTAGGGTTGGTTTAAGTCCTCTTTGTGAGGTATTTTGAATCACTTTTGGATTATTGAAAAAACGTGCTTCAAGCATTTTCCTTAGTTGTATTTTCTGGCTGCCTCTGGTGAGTAACATGCAGCTAAGTGCTAAACCTTGCTGCATTTCTTCAGCCACACTCGTGGTCTTTAGGGTTATAGTGCAATCCCTCAGCTCTTCCTCCATCTCGGTTATTTTTCTTTAGTTCTTCCGACCAACTCCCTTTATAACAATTTCGGCGAGCTTTTGAGCATCCTTCTCTCTTCCCTGCATAACTTATGCTTCCCCCAAGCTTTACCCCACGTTTTTGGAGAGTAAGCTCTCTATTCATAACCTTAGAGCCCCTAAAAATTTCAGCCCCAACACTTATACTAAACCATATATATGGTCATCCCAACTTCCTCCATTTGTTGATTCCCAGATTTTCTCCTTTCATACCCATGAGTAGTGATCCTTTCAAAACTATCATTAGGGCTAGGGATTAGAGCTTTAGCTTTAGGATTAGGGATTACGTTACAGGGAATTGGGCTAAAGGATTAGCATTTTGGGGTTAGGGCTTAGGGCTTATGTATCAAAGCATAATGCTTAGGGCTAGGGATTAGAGCTTAGCCTTTAGGCTATGAGCTTAGGAAATTAGGCTTAGGGATTAGTGCTTTGTGCTTTGGGCTTTGTGGTTAGGGCTTTAGGCTTTATAGTTAGGAATTTGGGATTAGGGCTTGTGCTTTGTGTTTTGGGCCTAGGGCTTCAAACTTTGGTCTTACGCCTTAGCGCTTAGGGCTTATGGTTAGGGCTTAGGGCGTGGACTTTGCCTTTACGGATTTGGGCTTAAGATTTGTAATTTGAGGCTTAGGGCTAAGGGCTTAAGGTTTATAAATTTGGGCTTAGGCCTTAGGGATTAGGGCTTAGGGCTTATGGTTCAGGGTTCTGAGATAACGGCTTAGGGTTTAGGATTTTGGGTTCATGGTTTTGGGATTAATTCTTATTGTTTTGGGCTTTATGGTTAAGGCTTTAAACTTAGGGGTTATGGCTTAGGGATTTGGGCTAACAACTTAAAACATAGAGGTTTGAGCTTAGGGCTTATACCTTTTGAATTTTGGCTTGGGGCTTAGAGCTTACGACTTAGGACTTCGGGTTTAAGACTTATGGCTTTAGGATTAAGTCTTATGGTTTTGGGCTATGGGGTTATGGCATTGAACTTTGGGCTTATGGCTTAGTGCTTTGGATAACGGCTTATGACATAGATGTTTGGGCTTAAGGTTTATGGCTTCAGGCTTAAGGTTTATGGCTTTGGGCTTTGGGCTTTGGGCTTATGACTTTGGACTTTGGGCTTTGGGCTTTGAGCTTTGGGCTTTAAGCTTTGGGCTTTAGGCTCAGCGATTAAGACTCAGAGCTTTAAGGCTTTTAATTTAAGGCTTTTGGCTTAGGGCTAAGGGCTTTTGCTTAAGGCTTACGACTGAGAACTTTTGCCTTATAGACTCGCACTTAGAATTTAGGGTTTTTTGCTTTAGGCTTACGACTCAGGAATTAGGGCTTCGAGTGTAAAGCTTAGGGGTTTGACTAAAGTTTTAGTGCTTAGAGCTTAAATCTTAAGGCTTTGGGCTTGGCTCTTACAGATTATGGTTAGGGCTTTAGGACTTAGTAACTAAGGCTTAGGTTGCAGTGTTTATGGCTTAGGGCTTAGACCTTTTGGTAGAGGGGTTATGGCTTTGAACTTTGGTCTTGGGGCTTTAGGCTTAATGCTTTGGATGAGGCTTAGGTCTTAGGCCTTATGGCTTACTACTTAAGACCTAGGGCATATGGCTTAGTGCTTAGGGCTTACTGCTTAAGACTTAGGGCATAGAGCTCAGTGCTTAGGGCTTTGGGCTCAGAGATTAGAACATATAACTTTGGACTTTGGATTTAAGGCTTTGGCCTTTGGGCTTCGAGCTTAAGGATTTGGGCGTAGGGCGTACGACTTCGGGCTTTTGCCTTAGGGATTAGGGCTTAGGGTCTGAGGTTTTGTGCTTTGGGCTTACAACTTCTGTCTTAAGTCTTAGGAATTAGAGCTTTGAACCTAGAGCTTTAGGTTTATGGCTTTGGGCTTTTAAGTTAGGGCTTATGGCTTTAAGCTAAGGGCTTTTAGCTTTTGGCTTAGGGATTATGGCTTAGGGCTTAGGGTTTAGGCTTTTGGGCTAAGGGCTTTGGGCTTAAGGTTTTATGTTTAGCGCTTTCGGCTTAAAGCTTTTTATGTAGGGCCTTGTGCTTCGACCTTAGGGTATTAGGCTTAGTTCTTAGGGCTCTAGGCTTGGGGATCAGAGCTTATGGCTTAGAGCTACACGCTTTGAGCCTCTTGTATAGGAACTAGGGCTTCGGTGTTGGAATTCAGGTTTAGGGCTTTCCGCTTAGTTCTTTGGGCTTATGTGTTAGGGCTTAAGGCAAAAACCCAAAACCCAAACCTTAAAACCAAAAATCTGAATTCAAACCTCAAGAACCAAAACTTCAACCCCAAACCCTAAACCCACATCCAAAACTTGATATCTAAAACCTAAAACCTAAAACCCGAAACTTGAACCCAAATTCAAACCTCAAAACGAAAAACCCAAACAAAGAACCCGAAAACAAAACTTTAAACCCTGAAACCCAAAAACCCAAACTTGAACACTGTATCAAAAAAATCGAAACCCAAAACTCAAAACTCAAACTCCGAAGCACGTCAAATGAACCTTAAATTCAAAACCCAAAACCTGAGAACCAGAACCCAAATCCTAAAACCAAAAACCTAAAACCCAAACCTTAAAACCTAATCTCCATAACCAGAAACCTGAAACTCGTTATCAAAAACTTCATACACTATACAAAAACATAAAACTCAAAATCCAAAACTCGAAACCTGAAACCCGTTATCAAAAACGTAACACACAAAACCAAAAACCTGAAACCCAAAACTCAAAAACCAAAAATCCAAAACCTAAAACCCAAAACCCAAAACCTTAAAACCAAACCAAAAAACCCAAAACCAACATCGCAAACAACAATGCAAAATCAAAACGTAAGCCCAAAACTTAAAATTCGAAACCCAAAACCTGAAACCTAAACCTTGAAAATTTAAACCCGTAAATTTAACCACAAAACCAAAAACCCAACTCTCAAAACTGAAACCTTGATACCCAAAACAAAAACTCTAAACTTTAAACTCGAAACTTAAAACATGAAACTTAAAACCTTGAACCAGATAAACAAAACTTCAAACCTGAAACCTAAAAATTGAATCCAAACTTCAAACCCAAAACCAGAATCTCGAACCCAAAATCCGAAACCCAAACTTTGAACACCGAGACCAAAAACTGGAACCCTACACCATAAACAAAAAACATGAAACCTAAAAACTAAAACATTAAACCCAAAACTCAAAACCCGAACCCGAAAACCTGAAACTCAAACCCCAAAACCTGAACCAAAAACATAAAACTCAAACCTTGAAACCGAAAACCCAAACTCTGACCCTAAACCCAAAACTCAAAACACGACACTCAAAAGCCAGAACCCAAAACCTGAAACCTTTAACACAAAACCTAAAACTAGAAACCCAAAACCCAAAAACCGGAAACCCAAAGCCCAAAAACTAAAAACTGTATCACGAACACAAAATCCAAAACCCAACGCACGAACTTAAACCTCAAAACCCAAAACCCAAAACCTAAACCTAAAACCCGAATGTGAAAACCCAAAACTTTAAACACAAAACTGAACCACGAAACCCAAAGCTTGAAACTCAAAACCTGTAATCCAATACCCAACACCCAAATTAAAACCTTCAACCCAAAACATGAACCGTAAACCTGAAACCCAAAATCCAAACATTGAACCCGAAGACCTAAAACTCAAACCCATACAATAAACAGGTAACTTGGAACCTTAAATCTGAAACCCTGATCCATAAACCAAAACCCAAATTCCATAACCCAAAATCCAAAACCTAAAACTCAAACCTTAAAACTAGAAACCTAAACATAAAACCCAAAAACTAAAACATAAACTTTGAAGCCGAGACCCAAAACCCAAAACCAAAACCCAAACAGACTTGAAACCTGAAACCCGAATCATAAACTGAAAACCCAAAACCTGTAACTCAAACCCTCAAACCCAAACCCAAACACTGAATGCCTACCCAAAACTCGAAACACGAAAGTCAAAACTCAAAACTCAAAAACAAAGACCTAAATCCCAAAACTTAAGACCCAAAATCTTAGATTTGTGCTTAGGTCTTAGAGCTTAGGGCTGTGAGATTTAGGTTTTTGGCTTTGGGTTTAGGACTTTGGGGTTAGAGAATTTAGCTTAGGGATTAGGGATTATGTTAGGGCTTTGGGCTTACTGCTTATGATTTAGGACTTAGGGTTTATGATTTAGGCTTATGGCTTTGGGCTTAGGGAATAAGGAATAAGGCTTTGGCTTAGGTATTAGGGCGAGCTTATGGCTTTGATGTTAGGGGTTAGGGCTTGGTGCTTAAGCTCAAGGCTTGGGGTTTAAGGTTTACGGATTAGACTGTAATCTTAGGGCTTAGGACTAAGGGCTTTTTGTTCAAAAATGAAAGTTTTAAGGCTTAGGGCTTAGGGCTTAGGTGACATGATATTGGCGACCAAAAAATTGTCATGTTACAAATTTTTATCTAATGTGTTTGCTAAATTTGTAGCTTCCTATTTCTTTGGAGTTCCAGCCACTTTCAACGTCCAAGATATATCACCTTATGTTGCTGATGAAGAGGAGGATAAGAAGGAGGAAGAGTTACAACTTGATTTGAGGGCAAATCCTCAAATACCCCGGGAGGATCTAACACGTGTGCCCTTTTTGTAGGGAAGCTTATGCAAGGATTTAGCATTGTGGAACCAACTCTAATGGACCAAGAGAGGCCCAAGCACTCCGTGAATTACATAGAGAAGCCGGCGGACATTGTTAATATCCCGAACCAGAGTTGTACCTTCTAAGGGAGTTGTGAGGAGGATTATAAGAAGACCGGCCCAATGGGAAGCAAGCCCAAGACCAATTGAAGTGGAGGAGGGAGACTTTTTACTTTAAGTTTTTGTGTGTTTCTTTTTGTGCACAAACTTTAACGTTGGTTTTTGCATTCCTTTTCATGAGAGTCTTTTGACTCCCTTAGGGTATCATCTTAGGAGTGGCAGACCTGTTAATTAGGCTGCATTTTGGTGGCTCACGCAGGTAGGGATGCTGGCTTAGAATTGTCCCAAAATAGTTTGGTCAAGGGGGCACTTTTCCCTCCCTTTTTTCTGTGTGTGGTCAAATCGGGTAAGCTTCCATGAGCCATCTGATTTGAGTCCTTTTCCCATTCAGCTTTGTGCATGTTTTAAGCTCAACTCCCTGAGAATTGTAGGGGGTCTTTGATTAATTTGAAAAACTTTGCTTTGCACTGTCAATTTTCTTTTCGATCTTCCGATCCCAAGACTCGGCTTCCCGGTGGACTTCCGGCAACCGAGAGCAACCCCGGAGTAGGTCATCCTTCTGAGCTAGGAGGAACTATCCTTACTACATATCTCTAGCCACAATCGTGGTCTTGACGGTGAGTGTGTAGACCATTAGCTCTTTCTTCCATTCTTCATCTTCAAAGGCCATATTTTCTGAATCTACCCGCACATATCATTTTCCGGCTACATTCTATCCATTTTCACTCCCGTCTACATATCTTCCATTCTACTCGTGAGACATCTTTCATATTTCGAGGTCACCTTCTACCCCTCCCCATTTACGTTTCCTCAAAATTGTAGGCCAAATACAACCACCGTTTTTGAGATCTGCTATCCACAACTTCCCTCTGTTTTCTGCTCATCAAGATTTCCACCCTTCTCCACCCAAATCTAGAAAGTGTCTTTTTTTTCCATCAAACTTTCATGTCATTAGGGCTTAGGGAATAGGGGTTAAGGCTTATGGCTAAGGTGCTTAGGACTTAGGGTTTTGGGCTAAGTGCTTAGGATTTTGTGTAGAGGGCTTAGGACTTTGAGCTATGATCTTAGAGCTTTGGGCTTAGGGCTTAGGCATATGGCTTAGGAGTTTTGGCATAGTATTTAGGTGTTTGCGATTATGGATTAAGGCTTAGGGCTTTAAACTTACGACTTTCAGGATTAGGGCTTTGGCTTAGGGATTAGGGATTGGGTATTAGAGCTTTGGGCTATTGATTATTGTTTTGGGAAGAGGCTTAGGGACTATTTATCAGGGCTTAATTCTTAGGGCTAGGGATTAGAGCTTGAGCTTTTGGCTTTGTGCTTAGGGCTTAGGGTCTATGGATTAAATCCTTGGGCTTTAGGGTCAAGGCTTTGAGCTTCGGAGTTATGAATTAGGGCTTAGGGCTTAGGGCTTTTTGCTATGTGCTTTGGGCTTAGATCTTTAAACTTTGGGCTTACCACTTAAGGCTTTGGGCATTGAGCTTTTGGTGAGGGCTTATGGCATAAGGGTTTGGACTTACGCCTTAAAGCTTAAGGCTTTAGAGCTTAAGACTTTAGGTATAGAGCTTCATGCTTACAGATTTGTGATTATGTCTCAAGGCTTAGGGCTTAGGATTTATGGGTTGGTCATTTTGGCTTTGCGGTTATGGCTTAGAGCTTAGAGGATAGGGCTAAGAATTTATTTCTTAAGGCTTGCGACTTAGGGCATATGGCTTACGACTTAGGGCTTCGGGCATAGGGGTTTGGTCTTTTGCCTTGAGGCTTAGGGCTTAAGACTTTAGGTTTAGAGTTTTAGACAGAATCGGGATAGATTTAGGGAGAAGGTTGGAGATCGGGTAACGCTTGTGAAAAACCAGATAGTCCAGAAATGGGAATGAATTTGTTAGGGGGATAACTCGGCGATGAGATTGAGTTTATTGCTGAAATTTTGAGTGGAGCTTTGGGGAAAAGTTAAGTAATGTACCTCCAAAAATGAAAGCAATCACTAAGATGGAACAATAACCGGGGGTCTGGCGGTTGCCGAAATTGATGAGCGGTGGAGAAAATGAAATTACAATCGAAAATAAAGATGGATTGAAGAGCTTGTGACTTTCAAGCTCACCCTACGTCCTTGAAGAAGGCTGGAGACTTTGAAGCTTTAGGCAATCTCCTGCTCAGAGGGAGAAAACCTTGTGAAACTGACGGTTGCCGGAGGAATTCCAGCTACCCGTTGAAGTTGGAAATGCCCGTGAAGGGAGAAGCTCAAAAGCAACTTTAATTCAAATTCTAAATTGATGATTACAATCATGCCAGGGAAGGTTTTAACAGCAACAAAGAGAGGGAATGTGGCCAAAGTCATGCATGAAGCATGCTAGAAATGAAGAAAATGAGGGAAATTTTGGACCAATGAGATTGCAAGGACGTGCAAGCCAAGTTTCCTTGAATCTCTTCAGCCAATTTTCCCTTTTTTTGGCCCTAAATACCCTTCTTTCAGACAATTATACCCTCATGCAAAACTCCATGCAAAGTATGCAAAATCCAAGCTAAAACCCTAGCCGAGAAACCCTCTTGGGTTCTCTAAATGTTCAACGTAAAATTCAAGTAAAAATTAACCTAAAATGAAAGAAAATTCCTTCACTCCAAGGAGATGTTGGTGAGTTGAGTCGTGGGTCAATTTATCACTTTTTCATGGGACTCAACCTCACCATGCAACATGCATCTTCAACCGGGATCGAGCGCGAGTTCGTATCTGGAGGTCTCGGGTTGAGGTTTCAATTATGCCTCATCTCCAAGCCAAGTTATCGCATACTTTGGTCTTTCTTGATCCTCCAAAGTTGGTTTAGAAATGTGTAAATCTTCAATTAATTTTCCTCTAAAAATAACACACAAATTAGAAAAATCCCAAGTTCGGGCTCGGGTGAGTGCTCCGCTTGGAACGCCAATGTCACATCCCATTTTCATACTTTCTTTTTATGCATAAGAAAATACTATTTTAACACATTTTATAAAAACCTACAGCGGAAGACTTAATGATAGTTAAATCCATTTGATAAGAACACTAATTAACCATATAAAACTTCTTAATTAAACATTGTATTCGTTCAAAACATAAGGTTAATTTACAAACTTTGATAAATATGTATTATCAATCTCTTTTAAACATTACACATTTCAAAACACTAAACATCAAAATACATCTCCCACCGGTCGTCACTTAACGATCCAAGCATCTGCACCGGTTATACCTCCTCCACCATGTTGTATAAATGATAAGGAGAAACCTCCTCACCACTAATCTCATCACCTACAATACAAAGCTTAATCTAATGAGCTTAAGGCTCAGTAAATAACCATACATGATT
>QAOC01004744.1:26717-60204 GCA_003255005.1 Begonia fuchsioides
AAATCCTTTTGTGTAAACAAATACTTCAAACTTTTATGGTCCGAGAATATCTCACATTGCTGACCATAAAGATAATGTCTCCAAATCTTTAAGGCAAAAACTACCGCCGCTAATTCAAGATCATGCGTAGGATAATTCTGCTCGTAGTTTTTTAATTGTCTCGAAGCATAGGCGATCATCTTTCCTTCTTGCATTAGAACATAGCCCAATCCAATCTTAGAAGCATCACAATAGATACTATATCTTCCTTCTTCTGTCGGAATAGAAAAAATTGGGGCAGTGGTCGACCTTTGCTTTACTTCGTGAAAACTTTGTTCATATTCCTTAGACCACCAAAATTTCATATTCTTCCTTGTTAATCTGGTTAATGGAATAGGAATCTTTGAAAATCCTTCTATAAATCTTCGGTAGTACCCAGCTAAGCCGAGGAAACTCCTTACTTCTCCAACATTCTTCGGTTGTGCCCAACATAACAGCTTGTATCTTTTCTGGATCGACTGTACCTTCTTTGGATATAACATGTCCAAGGAAATTAACTTTATCAAGCCAAAACTCACATTTAGAAAACTTGGAATATAACTTATGAAGTTTCAGTGTAGACAATACAGCCTTCAAGTGTTCTATGTGCTCCTCATCAGATCGAGAATAAATTAATATGTCGTCAATAAAGACGATCATAAATTTATCCAAGAATTGCCTGAATACACGATTCATCAAATCCATAAAGGCCGCTGGTGCGTTGGTCAAGCCAAAAGACATAACTAAAAATTCATAATGTCCATATCGGGTTCGGAATGCCGTTTTAGGAATATCTTCTGTCTTGACCTTTAATTGATAATATCCAGACCTTAAATCAATCTTCGAGAACACACATGCACCTTGTAATTTTTCGAATAAGTCATCAATTCTTGGCAACGGGTATTTGTTCTTTATCGTCAACTTATTTAACTCCCGATAATCAATGCACATTCTTAATGATCCGTCCTTCTTCTTAACAAATAGGACTGTAGCTCCCCATGGTGAAAAACTCGGACGTACAAAACCTTTGTTAATTAAATCTTCTAGCTGTACCTTTAGTTCCATTGGAGCCATTCTGTACGGGTTCTTTGATACTGGTTCTGGTCCAGGATAAACATCAATAACAAATTCAATCTCGCGATCTGGTGGCAAACCAGGAAGGTCATCCAAGAATATCTCAGGAAATTCCTTAATCACCAAAATATCGTGCAATGTCTTTTTAGGCTGCTTTTGCACATCAATAATGCTTGCTAGAAAGCCTTCACATCCAGTCTCTAATAGTTGTTGAGCTTTAATAAACGAAACCATAGACATACTTTGACTATATCGTATAGCTTGAAAGGAATACTCTTCCACATCGGGCGGCTTGAAACTAACAACTCTAGTCCGACAATTGATAGTGGCAAAATGTCGAAAGAGCCTGTCCATTCCTAATATAACGCCGTATCCTCTCATATCCATTACTATGAAGTCCCCATACAAACTACGACCACTTACAGAAACCACATAATTAAGTAATATATAATTCAAATGCAATTGTTCTCCAGAAGGTAACATCACATCATAAAAATGCTCAGCTACCATTGGTGAACAATTTAATTTAACCACAAACGCAGACGATATAAATGAATGTGTAGCACCAGAATCAATCAACACATATGCAGGCACACTATTAATCAAAATAGTACCTGATACCACAGCTGTTTGATTCACATCTTCAGGTTCAATCATAGCAAACACTCTCGGATTTGCCTTAGATTGCTCTTTCTTTACTTGGGGACAATCTCTAACCATGTGACCAATCTCTTTGCACTTAAAACAACGTCCAGTGCCTGCTACACATTCTCCAAAATGCATTTTTCCACATTTCGAGCACAATTTGGTTTAAGTAGAATCTTGAATTCGCGTTCCTTTATTTGCATCAAGCTTATCTTCATTCGGCCTCTTCGTGCCTCTTGATTGTTGACATAATTTATCTTGTTGAGGTTGAACCGGTTTGAAGAACCGCCTTTGAGATTCCCTTTGCTTTTGAAATTTTACCTCGGCCTCCTCAATCTCTAACGCTTTAGTTACCACACTAGCATATGTTACATTCTCCGTACCAGATATCTTTACTCCTCGATATATCCCTATATCCAATCCTTGAGTAAATTGGTATACTTTTAGTTCATCATTAGCAACCAAGTGTGGAGCAAACCTGGATAGTGCTTCAAACCGCCGTATGTACTCAGCTACCGTCCCAATTTGTCTTAACTGAATAAACTCCACCATCTTCGATGTACGCACTGCTCTACTAAAATACTTATTGTTGAATACTGTCTTAAATTGCTCCCAAGTCATTTCCTTCACATTAGTAGTTGCCTTTATCGTATCCCACCAAAATCGGGCATCATTTTCTAACATAAACACAGCACATGTTACTCTATCCCCACCTTCTATTTTGGCATACTCAAATAAATCTTCTAACTTTCGAACCCATTCCTCGGCATATGTTGGATCCGCTGACTGACCATTAAAACATGGCGGGTGAAGACGACGAAATCTTTCACAACTCATTTCTCCTTGATTATTCCTTCGATCACCTCCTTGTGCATCCCTTGTCCTATAATCTTCCAAGTACTCAAATTGTCTACCAATCATATGCACTAACTTGTCAACCACATCTCCACTACTAGTCCCCTCATTAGCGGGTCTTCTTCCTCTCGGCATGATTTCAGCTAATCCTAACATTATCACATACAATGCATATAAACACAATTAAACATTTCATATCAAACAATACTTACAGTGAGTGAAGTATTCCTGTGCGACGCTTGTATCGTTAAGTAGTCTACAGAACCGATTTTAAAACCTGGTGGGCTCTGATACCATACTTGTCACATCCCATTTTCATACTTTCTTTTTATGCATAAGAAAATACTATTTTAACACATTTTATAAAAACTACAGCGGAAGACTTAATGATAGTTAAATCCATTCCATAAGAACACCAATTAACCATATAAAATTTCTTAATCAAGCATTGTATTCGTTCAAAACATAAGGTTAATTTACAAACTTTGATAAATATGTATTATCAATCTCTTTTAAACATTACACATTTCAAAACACTAAACATCAAAATACATCTCCCACCGGTCGTCACTTAACGATCCAAGCATCTGCACCGGTTATACCTCCTCCACCATGTTGTATAAATGATAAGGAGAAACCTCCTCACCACTAATCTCATCACCTACAATACAAAGCTTAATCTAATGAGCTTAAGGCTCAGTAAATAACCATACATGATTCCTTAATGCCTACATGAATATGCATTTCTTAAAACATGTTCCATTTTCGTTTCATTTGTTTTCTTGATACTTTTACTTTGGTGTGGGCGTCACACGTACAGGGAGGGAAAAGCACCATTTGGTCTTCTTCATGGGCAGCCCAATGAACACCATTTGGTCCATTTAGGACAGTTCATGAGCACCATATGGCCCGATCTGTAAGACAGCTCATTCCATCCCACCCATAGCTTGATACTTACATGCTTTACATATCAAATATTGAAGATTACGGAATAGAGGATTGGCACCGTATGGCCTCCCTCGAGACAGCGTTACTCTACTCCCTCCACAATATCCAGTTGAATCATCATGAAAATCATCCATGTAAAACATTTTCGTTCTTTTCATAAAACATGATGCATGATCAATACATATGCATGACATACAACATTCATATAACCTATAATCATCAAACAATTGCAAACAAGCACACAAACAAGTGCAATACACCGCAACAGAATATTATCCATACTTAATCTAGCACATAATCAATTCAAATCATAATCCATAAAGTCTACTCTTTGTATTGTAGTCCTAATTGGGCAAAAGACATTCAGAGTTACTTACTTGAAGTCCTTAGCTTTAAGTTGATCAATTAATCCCTTAATCTTCAACACTTATCACTTGGTAACCTTAGTACATAAAAGAAAATTGAGTGAGCAATCTCGGATATACCCTATTTTGCAGTAACTTCCAACAACTATAACTTGAGATACACAAGTCCAATAACAATGATTCAAGTGTCATAACTTTTTTAAAGATGTCTACTTTAAGTCATCTAAAGAAAGTAAAATCAAATTACTAATCAAAAACCTTGTAATAATTCAAATCTTAAAACTGTGCAGATTTGTCCGAAATTGGGAAATCTTGGCACAACTTTAAAATTTATGCACTAGCAACCATTCTGAACCAACCCAAGCACTTAGATATCAATATAGGGTAAGAATTGATACCTTAGAGGAAAGAAAACTTGCACCAAAGTTTCCAAATTCGTAGCTTTCCTGTTTTCCTCTTTTCTTGCTTCAATAGTGCACTAAATCTCACTTTTTATGCACTAAATGCCCTCACACACTTCAACTATCC
This sequence comes from Begonia fuchsioides, assembly GCA_003255005.1. NCBI lineage: Eukaryota > Viridiplantae > Streptophyta > Magnoliopsida > Cucurbitales > Begoniaceae > Begonia > Begonia fuchsioides. Next base: position 31,151 of record QAOC01004744.1, read on the forward strand.
CCAAATCTTCACTTTTCTCCTACAAAACTAGAGAGAACTTGAGAGAAGGAGATGAATTTCGTGTGTTTCCCCATCTGATTGGAAACCCTCTTCATAAAAGCTAAGGAGGAGGTGGAGAAAGCATGAGGTGTCTTCTCCTCATTCCACCCCACTTAAGCTGCTCCCCAAATTCACCAATCATATTTATTTAACTTTAATAATAACATTTTGATTTATATTATTTTTACACAGAAAATTAAGGTGGAGGTGGAGGAAAGCATGAGGTGTCCATTCAAGTAGGAGCTGTCCCTTCAAGTAGGAGGTGTCCATTCTAATAATCACTAATTAACTAGGTTAATCTTATGATTGAGAGTTTTATTTATTCTAACTTTCCTTCAAACCCTTCATACACGTAACAATATTTTTTCATTCATCGATCACAAATTCTAATTTACTGTACCATCAAAACTAAATCACAAGATCTTTGTACCATACACAAAAAGCAAGGGTGTTACAACCAAACTTTTCAATGTCATCCTCCCTGGGTTATTGAGGATTTGACCTCAAATCTACTTGAAATTCTTCTCCATTTTGCTCCTCTCCATCAAATCCAGCAAAGGGAGAAGAATCTTGATCATCATATGTGGCTGAAATACCATAATTTCCGGGCAACTCGAGCTTGCATGTATTTGGGTTGACTTCGTTACCCCAAAAATTCTTCATGTCCGAGGCATCCTTAAGAGTGTGCCAACCTTGAATAACTTCTATTTTTGAATCATAAGATTCTAGGCCATTCACAACAAAACCTTTCTTCCCATGGCAAAAAAATTCAATAACCCGGATTGTACTAAACAACCACATAAATAGTTCAAAACGAGTTTCAATATCCCAATTATAAACCATAGTGCCCCAATATAATCAGCAATGTATCCTTTCAAATATTCATTAGACCTAATGTGCATATGTATCGTAAAATCTTTGGAGCAAATAGTTAACAAGAAAGGTATCACTAACCATTCATGGCGGGTGCACTTGGCTGTCCTTTTAAACGCCTCATGCGCATTCCAAAACAAATATATCCCTTGGAAGTATTCTAGTAAGGCTTCTAAGAACCTCATCCTATTATCATAGTTAGCTACCTCTTCCTCCTTGGTTCTTTTGATGAGTGGCTTGCGGACTCCTCCACTAGAGTTTCCAAATTGTCCATCATTGCTTGAATGGTCCTCCATAGTAAGAAGATCATAATTCTTCTTCTTTAAGCTCAATTCAGTGCACGGTCGGAAATCGTGATTAAATTTGTAGATTTCCTTCATCCAATCATAAAGAAAGTAATTAGTAAAGAGTTCGGGTAAAGAGACTAACCACCTTGAGAGTATTTCAGAAATCACAACACATACGAATTTGTCTTTGTTTTCTTTGATTGGGGGCTTTAAGTTCACTTGCTTGATTACTTGGATGTGCCCTTCACTTCGGATTTTAGGCGATAAAACTTTTTGATTCTTCATCACGAGTGTTCCTTCTCGAGTAGGAAAGGATTCCTCCTTGATCATAATCAAGTTATTCTTAGATAAATTCTCCTTCCTTGTGACCTCATCTTTGGCCACATGTTCAAGTTCAAGGGAGGCTAGCTTGATAGATCGTCCACCAAATTTGAAGGAATATTGATTTGTAAAATCATCATGCATAACTTTTCGATCGAATTGCCATTGCCTCTCGAGTAATAAATGGCTTGCACTCATGGGAACCACATCACACATCACTTTATCCTTATAACTTCCAATAGAGAACTCGATGCACACTTGCTTGGTAACCTTGAGGTCTTCCTTATCATTTATCCAACGCAATTTATAAGACCTCGGGTGAAGGGTAGTGTCCAACCCGAGTTTATCAATTAGTTCTCAGGAAGCCACATTAGCACAACTTCCACCATCAATAATGAATGAGCATACCTTATCTTGAATTAGACATCTACTATGGAATAAGATTTTTCTTTGGAGTTCCTCTTGTCGGTTTTGAGTAGTAATCATCCTCCGGATAACCAACAATAAGGGACCTTCTTGTTCGTGGCATACTTCCTCTTCGGATTCCAAGCTCATATCCGATTCTTCCTTCACTTCATCTTCACTAAAAACTTCATTTTTTTCCTCTCTAATAACCATCACACGTTTCTTAGGTCATTGGGAAGCGATATGCTCGAGACCAAGGCACTTGAAACACTTGATCTCTCGTGTCCGGGTCTGGTTATTTTCTTCTATTGGTTTAGGGTCAGTATCCTTCTTTTCCAGCCACGGTTGAACATAAAGGGACTTGTTCTCCACATTTGTACTAGGCTTAAAAAGGAGCAATAGTTTAAGGATTAGCTCGGATCACTATTCCCTTGCCCTTTTGACACGAAAATTGGGTGGAGAAATGAACACTTTCTAGATTCGGGTGGAGAAGGGTGGAAATCCGGATGAGCAGAAATAAGAGAGAACTTGTTGATAGCAGATCTCAAAAACGAGGGTGGTATTTGGCCTGAAATTTTTTCGAGACGTAAATAGAGAAGGTTAGAAAGTGACCTCGAAATATGAAAAAAATCTCACGAGTAGAATAGAAGATATGTAGATGGGAGGTAAAATGGACAGAAGGTAGCCCAAAAATGGTATGTGCGGGTAGATTCGGAAAATATGGGCTTTCGAGATGAAGAATGGAAGGAATAGCTAATGATCTACACACTCACCCTCAAGACCACGAGTGTGACTGGAGATATGTAGTAAGGATAGGTCCTCCTAGATAGGAAGGATGATGTAACGACCCGATTCCCATGCCGCCGCTTTCTGCCTTACTTTACGTTACTTCACCTTACTTTACTTTACTTTGCTTACTCGCGGGCAGCCCGAGAACCGATCCATTACTGTTCTTACTTACTTACTTACTTATATTACTTTGGTGGAAAACTCATTACTTTAAAAATTTCTGAAAACTATCTTTTACTTTGTAAAATAGTTTACGAGGAAACTGTCAATGATAAAAACATACATTTGAATTCCACCTTTATCAAAAATACATAATCATTCAATAACGTAAACTTACAGCGGAAGACTATAGTTCAAAATACATTCACTCTAAAATACTTTAAAATTCATCACACGAAAATAAGGGTATACATTTAATTACATCTTCAAAATACTCAAAACATTTTTATAAAATATCTGTGTGTGTCATACATCACTCCCCGTCGGTCATTGCTCAATAAACGGTATCATTTGGACACCCCTCTGTTCTAACTTCTTGCTCAGTCATTTGCTCACTTTCCTCCATTATATTCCCTACATTGCAAAGCCTAAACTATGAGCCTAAAGCTCAGTAAATAGCATAACTATAAAATGCAATGCATGAGTATGCCATGTTGTTAAAACAATGCACATTTCATTCACGTTTCTTAGGTTTCATATCTTCTTTATCTTTGGAAATATTACAGGATCTCAAGAACACTCCCTCCACCTACTTCAACTTCTACTGATCTGGGGCCTGGGCCCACTTACTTACTACTTGGAGTGCTCAGGCCTGTAATAACCATTTACTTTACTTTACTGTTCTGATATTCAAGTTCTTAATTCATCGGAGACGAAACATAATTGGCGTCCCATACCACCAATTATATCTCGCTACCTCCAACTACGTTGTAAAACATGCATGAAAATAGTTCGTTGACATTTTGTAAAACTATGATGCATGACCATATGAACATGAAAACATCACTTCACATTACATGAAAATAAACATTCATCACCAAACATGTCATGCAACAAACATGCAGCACACATCAAACAATCATCCTAATCTTTGCAATGTAGTCCCACTTAAGGGCCAAATAATCTTAATGCTAACTTACCTTAGCTGCTTTCTTGACTTAATCCACTTGATTTCCTTCTTAATCCAATTGATGACCTAAACATGTAGATCATTAAAAGATCAAGAATCGGTAAAGTTACCTATTTTACAGCATAAAGTTATTTTCATAACCCACTATCCACTTATCCATTTGAGTCGATTCTAGTGGCATTGAATCACTCAAGGTGTCTATTACATTTCATTAGAAGACTATAATTTCAATGGAGCTTCATAACTTCATGCATAACGCATAATTCCAAAACCGGTTCTAACACTCCTAATTTTCAACTCTTGTTTTCTATCCCAACTTCAAACACCCATAACTTCATCTCTAATGATCCATTCGTGATGATCAAGGTGTCAAAGTGTTTCTTAAAGAGTCTACAATAACTTCTTATAAGACATTGATTTCAGAAAACTAACGTAGCATGAAGTATCGACCATTTTCCTGACAACGGTCGACCGCTGCTTGACATTGTGTCGACCGATGTTGACAAAACAGAGAGCATCCATTTCTGGAACTCAAGAATCGGTCGACATAACCTCTAGATGTCGACATAACTTAACATAATGTGTCGAACGCTTGTTCATGCGGTCGAACGAATCATTTACAGAGACTTATTTGTGTCGACCGGTCGATAATATGTCGACCGGTGTTCTCCCAGTTTTCGTCCACTAACTTGTAATATCCATAACTTTGTCTACAAAGCTCCGATTTGGGTGATTCAAACTGCTATAGATTACTCTAAAGGTCTACTATAACGTTTATGAAGGAAAAACTCATATTCGTACCAAAACTCAACCTAATCTTCAAAACCCTAACCCTGTACATAAATAATAGATTTCGAAACACTTAACACGAACTCCTTCATTTTCATCCATTACTTCAACCAACATCATCCTTTTATCATTAATAAACTTAAAAGAACCTTAAAGGATAGAAAAATACCTTGAACTTTAGCCTTCACGAATTTATCAAAGCTCTCCACTGCACTTCTCTTGAAGTCACTCACTTTCGTACTCTTTTTCCTCACAAAACTTCTTCTCTATCTCAATCTCACTCTCCCTTGATTTGAGCACGAAACCTAGAGAGAAAAGGGGTAAGAAAGTCGTGGCTGGGATGGGTAAATGACAGCCAAGACCCATTTAATGTCCTTGGTTAAATAAAATCAAAATTTCTTTTTTATGTCCACCAATCAGAATTCTGCTGATTTATCCAACTTATGTCGACATAAGTCAACTTATGTCGACATAATCAATTCCCGAAAGTTATCCTATGTCGACCGCTCAATCTATTGTGTCGACCAAACTTGAAGGCGTCGACCGCTTGACCATGCGGTCGACCGAATAGACTCCCGAAAGCTATTCGATGTCGACATACTGCAAATTGTGTCGACCGGGGTACTGTTCGTAGTTGGACTGGTCACTTAAAACTCTTATAACTTTTGTTATACAATTTCGATTTCTATAATTCAAACGCCATTATTTTTCTTATTGAATCTCGTTCAAATTTTTAGAAGACATAAACTTTAAATTCTGAGTTTAACATAATCAAAAATACGAAGTACCAAACATTGTTCAAAATCTATAATTCTATAGTCCGGTTTTGCTTTACCAACTTCAAATAAACATAACTTTCTCTTAGAAAGTTTAATAAGAATGATCTACCTATAAATCTTCTTATCTTGACGTCTACTACAACTTTGTAGAGGAATACTTTGCCATTTATGCTCTTATAAGGCATGTTATGATTGAAATACAGAAACTACTCCATGTAATGACCATAAAACCTCAGAATTAGGTAAACACCAAAATTGTTTCCAATTCGTCTCCATATTCATCTTTTCTTAGTACATCTCATTCCTTAAACATAAAACATTAAATTCATAAATCCTTAACATAAAATGAGGGTCGTTACAGATGACCAACTCCGGGGTTGCTCTTGGTTGCCGGAAGTCCACCGAGAAGGCCGAGTCTTGGGATTGGAAGATCGCCAAGGAAATTGACAATGCAAAGCAAAGTTTTTTTTTTCAAATTATCCAAAACTCCCCATAATGCTAAGGGAGTTGAGCTTAAAAGATGCACAAAGCTGCATAGGAAAAGGACTCAAATTGGACGTCTCATGGAAGCTTACCCGATTTGACCACACACACAAAAAGGGAAGGAAAAGTGACCCCTTATCAAAGGCTAGCATACCCGTTCAACTCCAAGGATATCAATTGCAATTTAAACTTTTTCGAGTAACTATAGCAATCAAAAACTTTATCAACCTTTTCAACCCAATCAAGGAAAGCATCTCCATTACAAGAACAATTGAAGGGTGGAATGGTTACCTTGATATTTCTCATTTTATCATCTTGGGGCTGTGGTTCATTGTGATCAAAGTCATCATTGGAATCTTTAATTATTTATCGTCTGAGTCACCTTAAGCCTTTTTCGGGTCTTCTTCTTGGAGCAGGAGTTGGAGGGGGCCTCATTGGGGGATTGGTTACCTCCAAGCTTTGAAGAAGTATGTCGAACCTTCTATTGAGCTCATCTATAACGCCTTGGAAGCTAGATTCTGCAGGGTCTGGACTTGGTGTTTAAGGTTTAATACTCGGGTTGTTTGTTGGAATGGGCTCTCTATTGTGGTTAAAGTTTTCTCCACTTCGAGTCGTCATGCTTCAAGTTTCAAGGTAGCTAAAACCAGAGGAGAATGGAAGGTGGGAGGGGATGAATGTCTTTGATACCAAATGACACGAAAATTGGGTGGAGAAATGAACACTTTCTAGATTCGGGTGGAGAAGGTTGGAAATCCAGATTAGCAGAAATCAGAGGGAACTTGTGGATAGCAGATTTCAAAAATGGTGGTGGAATTTTGCCTGAACTTTTGAGGAGTAAATGGGGAAGGATAAAAGGTGACCTCGAAATATGAAAGAAATCTCACGAGTAGAATGGAAGATATGTAGACAGGAGTGAAAATGGACAAAAGGTAGCCGGAAAATAGTATGTGCGGGTAGATTCGGAAAATATGGGCTTTCGAGATGAAGAATTGAAGAAAGAGCTAATGATCTTCTGAAAATCCTCAAAGTTCTATGCATGAATGTACGTAACAAATGAATAAGGTAGAACCATAAGGTGAAAGCCAAACATGTAAATGACTGGTAGAACCACGAGGTTAAAAGCTCGGTCATGAGGACTGGGTAAAAACCACGAGGTGGAAAACCGGATCGATAAGAAAGAATAACACAATAAAGAATAAAATGAATATGCATATTTTACAAAACCACGCTCATGTTACGCATGTCACGTTATACGATTTCTTACTGAGCCTTAAGCTCATTAGCATAAGCTTTGTGATGCAGGTGATGAAAACAAAGGTGATGAACTTAGTTTTCACCACATGATGTGAAGCTGTGGAGGAGGCTTTCTCGGGCCGTGCATGCACTGTTAAGCAAAGACCCATGGGAATGAACGAAAGAAAGAAGTTTTCATGTATTTTGAAAGTACTATGCTTTAAGATGTGTTTTGTGAAATGTTAATTACATATGTAAACTAACCCTATGTATGAATAAGCACATTTTGGAAATGCGTTTTGAATTATGGTAACAATGAGTTTGCTATTTACTCTTTCTTCCTCTGTGTTTTCAAGAAAATAATTTATACAAATTAAAGATTTTAAAGAAAAGAAAACAATTTTACCACGGCTTTTCAGTGTTTTTTTAATAAATAAAAAAAACAAGATGTTACAGTTATGGTATCAGAGTGAACTGGGTTTTAAAAATAATTCTGTAGACTGCTTAACAATGCAAGCATAGGCACAGACATCCCTCACCCACTGTAAGTATGTTTGTTATGAATTGATTGATTGTTTGTTTACATGCGTTATTATAAAATGTTAGGACTAGTTAAAAAATGCCGACGATAGCAAGGTCAACAAGCAAAGGGATTAGTAGAGAAAATGAAAGCTCAATCGATAAATTGATACATCTAGTTTGACGCCAATTTCAATACTTAGAGGAATACGGAGAAAGGGATGCTCAGAGTAACGAAACGCGGTGCAATCAAAGTGAGTTTAGCTTGGAGAGGTTCAACCGCCTTCACCCACCAAATTTTAATGGTCAATCAGCTGATCCAACACATGCTGAAGAGTGGATACGGAAAATGGAAGATTTACTAGAATATGCCAAGATCGAAGATAAGGACAGGGTATCATATGTGGCATTTATGCTGGAGAGTGATGCTTGATTTTTGTGGGACACTGTTAAGGTCTGCAGGGACATAAAGAATATGACATGGACCGAGTTTAAAGCTGTGTTCAATAATAAGTATTTCAGCCGCGCAGTGTGAACGACGAAGATAGTAGAGTTTGCCCAACTACAACAAACAAGGCAGTTGGGGAGTACATAAGACAATTTGAAGCCTGATCACAATTTGAGCATGGCTTAAAGATGGAAATTTACCGAGGGGTTAGAATAGCGAATTCAGAGCACACAAGTTATACCTATGTAGTAGCTAAGGCACTGGCAATTGAGGAAGTTGAAATGAAGTTCTAACTATATCGGGACTCTCAAAAAAGGTTCCGAACCAACAATGAGGTAAAGGATGACAACTCCCAAGGGGGGTTAAGAGGCCAAGTAAGAATGTACAGGAGGCAGAGAAAGGGAAGCCGGTTCAACGTTTTTTCTCAAAGTGAACTATGCTCAAAGTGTGGAAAGAGGCACTTGGGAGAATGCATGCCTGGCACTCGGCGCTGTTTCAAATGCAAGGAACCCAAACACATAATAAGGGACAGCCCTCAAAATGCGGAAAGAGTGACTAAAGCAAAACTGAGAGTATTCACCATGATCGAGAAAAAGGATGTGGATCAATGCACAGTGGTGTCAGGTACCCTTTCAATTAACGGTGTGCCTACATATTCTTTGTTTGATTCTTGTGCCACAGAGTCGTTTATGTTTTCTGCAGTTCTGAATAAGTTGAATTGTTCACCGTTGGTAGCAAAACATTTTTATGATGTTGTGTTGCCATCCGGAGAACGATTACACTTGAATTGTGTTGTGCATGATTGTGTTGTTCTGGTAAATGAGCGAGAGTTGTATGCTGACTTCATAATAATGGATATGAAGGGGTACAAAGTTATTTTAGGAATGGACTGGTTATTTAGACATTTTGCCACCATAAATTGTCAGAATAGAGTTTTTTATTTTCAACCACCAAATGAAGAAGAGTATTCCCTGCAAGCTGCAAAACGTAGTCGACAGGTACCTATAGTATCTTGTATGGAGACTCGGCAGTTATTACTAATGGGATGTGAGTGTTTCTTGGCGAATGTGATGGATATATAGAAATAAGCCAAGATGGAATTACAGGACGTTCAAGTTGTTTGAGAGTTTTCCGAAGTTTTTTTGAACGATCTTCTGGGTTTACCTCCTAGTCGAGAAATTGAATTCTTCATTGAAACGTATCCGAGAGCTGAGCCTGTATCCAAGAACCCTTACAGGATGGCCCCAGCCGAGCTGAAAGAGTTGAAGGCTCAACTAGAAGAATTAGTTAATAAGGGTTTTGTCTGGCCTAGTTTTTCACCGTGGGGAGCGCCGGTGTTGTTTGTTAAGAAGAAAGATGGATCGATGAGGAAGTGCATCGACTACAGGGAACTAAACAAGTTAACGGTGAAAAATAATTACCCATTACCAAGGATAGATGATTTGTTTGATTAGCTACAAGGAGCTAAAGTGTTCTCAAAGATTGATTTAAGGTCAGGGTACTATCATTTGAAAATAATGGAGGAAGATATCCCTAAGACAACATTTCAAACTAGATACGGGCACTACGAGTTTTTGGTGATGTCGTTTGGATTGACTAATGCACCGCAGCCTTTATGGACATGATGAATCGTGTATTCAAGGAGTTTTTTGATAAGTTCGTAATTGTGTTCATTGATGATATCTTGGTGTACTCGATATCAGAGAAGGAGCATACAATACACTTAAAGGCAGTCTTGTCTACCTTGAAGGCACATAAACTGTATGCCAAATTTTCAAAATGTGAGTTTTTGCTAGATAGAGTCCAATTTCTCGGCCATGTTGTATCTGGAGAAGGTATCTTAGTTGACCCGACAAAGGTTCAAAGAATGTGGCGAAGTACAAAGTTTCCTTGGATTAGCGAGATATTACCAATGGTTCATCGAAGGATTTTCTAAGATTGCGGTCTCGTTAACCCGACTAACGAAAAAGAATATAAAATTTTTGTGGTCTGAAGAACGTGAACGAAGCTTTCAAGAATTAAATCAGAGGTTGACCATAGCCCCAATCTTAACCCTTCCAACCGAAGATGGGAAGTTCAACATTTACTGCGATGCAACCAAGGTTGGGTTGGGCTGTGTCCTAATGCAAGAAGGGAAAGTTATTGCTTATGCTTCAAGGCAGTTAAAGAGTTATGAGTGAAATTACCCAACGCATGATTTGGAATTAGCGGTGGTAGTTTTTCAATTAAAAATATGGAGACATTATTTATATGGTCAGGAGTGTGAAGTATACTCAGACCATAAGAGCCTGAAGTATTTGTTTACTCAGAAAGAACTAAATATGAGGCAAAGACGATGGCTTGAATTTGTGAAGGACTATGACTTTTAAATTAAGTACCATCCAGGAAAAGCCAATGTGGTTGCGGATGCTCAAATTAGGAAGTCAGCAGCGGTATAAGCGACATTACAATCGATGCCTATACATCTCCAAGAGGAAATGGGTAAGTTTGAACTCGAAGTAATTTCCGACTTAAGCTCTATATTTATGGCCATGACCATTAAGCCCAATATCTTGGAAAGGATAAAGATTGCTCAGAAAGAAGACCCAATCTATAGAAAGTATGTGTTGGGCAAAGAGACGGTTTCCTCCGAACTACATTATTCAAAGGATGACATTCTAAAGTATGAGAACCGGTGGTATGTAGCAGAAAATTCAGAACTATGAAAAGACATTCTAAGAGAGGCACACTTCTCAATGTTCTAGATGCATCCCGGGAGTACCAAGATGTATTGTTATGTGAAACGACACTTCTAGTGGCCGGGTATGAAAGACGATGTGGCGAAGCAAGTAGAGTTGTGTCATATTTGCCAACAAGTTAAAGCTGAACATCAAAGACCGGCTGGAACCTTGCAATGTTTACCAATCGCAGAATGGAAATAGGAGCACATTGCAATGGACTTCGTGGTAGGATTACCAAAGACCACTAAGGAACATGACACTATTATGGGTCTTAGTAGATAGACTCACGAAATTGGCTCATTTCCTCGCCATTAAATTAAGCTCGAGCTTGGACAAGTACGCAGAAATGTACATCCAGGAAGTCGTGAGGCTGCATGGAGTCGCAGTCTCCATAGTGTCGGATCGTGATCCAAAATTCACATCTAAATTTTGGAAGAGTTTACAAAAAAAGCAATGGGGATGAGTTTAAGTTTAAGCACAACATTTCATCCTCAAACCGATGGCCAGACTGAATGAACAATCCATATTCTTGAGGATATGTTAAGAGCATGTGTGCTCAAGTTCCAAATGACATGGAATAAGCTTTTACCGTTTGTAGAATTCACCTATAATAACATCTATCAAGCCACGATTGGCATGGCCCCGTATGAAGCACTTTACGGTAGAAAGTGTAGATCGCCTTCATATTGGGATGAAGTCGGTGAAGCTCAATTTTATGGTCCCGAAATCTCACAGCAAACCAAAGATCAAGTGTAGGTAATTTGGGAAAGAATCAAAGTTGCGCAAAGCCGACAAAAGAGTTATGCAGACCAACGAAGGAGGGAATTCGAGTTTGAAGAAGGAAATGGGGTATATTTGAAGGTTTCCCCATTTAAGGGGATAAAGCACTTTGGCAAGAAGGGGAAGCTATCTCCAAGGTTCATCGGGCCCTCCTCGATAGGAAAGAAGATTGTAAAAAAAGCTTACAAATTGGATCTACCATTATCCACAAAAGGTGTACATGATGTGTTCCACATATCAATGTTAAGGAAGTCCATGCATTATCCGGACCAAGTAATCAAACCGAGTTCCATTGAGGTAAATCCAGCTCTGACTTATGAAGAACAACTAGTTAAGATATTAGACTCAAAGATCAAAGAGCTAAGGAACAAGCAAAGCCCCTTAGTCAAAGTACTATGGGGAAATCACTCGATAGAGGAGGCCACTTGGGAGAGACAATGAGACATGGAAGAAAAATATCCCAAACTCTTTTAGTGTGTAAATTTTGGGGAAGAAAAATATCCTAAATTTTTTTAGTGTGTAAAGTTTCGGACAAAATTTCAAATAAGGAGGGTGGAATCTAACACCCGAGCCATTTAAGCACCTTAGTTATTATAAATATATATTACGTTGTTAAATCTTGATAAGTGCATCATGAAGTATTGGTAGTGTGTTAAAATAAGCCTTTGAAAGGAATGCTTAAAGAAATAAGAAGTAAGGTTAGAGTATGTGACAAGTGAGTTAAGTGTTGGAGGAGAAAATTTAGTGACCACCTCATGCTTGCATCTCCACCTCATGCTTGCCTCTTCACCTCATGTTTACCTCTTCACCTTCAGCTGACATTTGATGCACGAAATTCTCATTATTATCCCTAAATTCTCTCAAGTTTCGTATGAAGGGAAACATAAGGTTGAAGCTGAAGTTGAAAGTTTAGTGTGAGAGGTACAAATCGAGTGTGTTTTGTGAGTTTAAATAACAAGAAGGAGGAGCACGAAGTTAGGTTTTGATTCATGGAAATAGCTTGAAAAACAAGGTGTTATCATGTCCATACAAAAGCTGGATTAATATGTATGATTTTAAAGATACATATTTTATAAGATTGTTGATTACGAAATTGAATTTAAAGTCTTCTAATGAATTACATTAGACACCTTCAGGGTGATTTCGGTAACTTATTCATAAGAATTGGAGTATGGTAACTTAAGTTTTGGTTGTTGTAATTTGGGAGAAAAACAGGGTAAATTCTAGAAATTTTCATGTAAGCATATTTGTGATGTTAAAGTTGTTTAGAATCAAGTAAAGAAAGTGAAGGAAATAAGGAACATTTGGCAGCTTGGAATCCAAGTAAGTGAATCTTGTATGTCTTTGGCCCTTTGGGGACTACATCACAGAGAGTAGGATTAAAGTTGTATAATAAGAAACAAATAAAAGTGAACACGAATCGATTATGATTATGAATAAGTAGAATAAGAATACTCTATTTGGGGTGTACCGCACCATGCATCGGCCCAAGTCTTTGGGTTTCATTGGTGTTTTTTTACATTGTTTGATGGTTGTTAGGTTTAAGTAAAGTAATGAAGTAAGTTTATGTTAAGTATGCTTAAGAGATAACAATTATCTACATTTGGAGACATTTGTTTATGTTGATTAGGAGATATTTTATGCATGCTTTATGTTTATGTTATGAATGTCACGTTGTGCATGCATGCCATTTTCATGCATCATGTCTTACGAAAAGAACGAAAATGTTTTCCATGCATTTTTTCAAACGTCACCCAATCGAATGGCTAGGGTGGGATGGGAGGAACCTGTTGGTACTAACACTCGTTCTGAAAATCCTTAAAGTTCTATGTATGAATGTACGTAACCAATGAATAAGGTAGAACAACGAGGTGGAAAGCTCGTACACGAAGACCAAGTAGAACCACAAAGTAGAAAGCCAAACATGTAAATAGCTGGTAGAACCACGAGGTGTAAAGCTCGGTCACTAGCACTGGGTAGAACCACGAGGTGGAAAACTGGATTGATAAGCAAGAATAACGTAATAAAGAATGAAATGAATATGCATGTTTTACAAAACCACGCTCATGTTACGCATGTCACTTTATACGATTTCTTACTGAGCCTTAAGCTCATTAGAATAAGGTTCGGGATGTAGGCGATGAAAACAAAGGTGAAGAACTTAGTTTTCACCACATGATGTGATGCTGTGGAGGAGGCTTGCTCGGGCCGTGCATGCACTGTTAAGCGACAACCCGTGGGAATGAACGAAAGAAAGAAGTTTTGATGTATTTTGAAAGTACTATGTTTTAAGATGTGTTTTGTGAAATCTTAATTACATATGTAAACTAACCCTATGTATGGATAAGCACATTTTGGAAATGCGTTTTGAATTATGGTAACAATGAGTTTGCTATTTACTTAATGACTTCCTCTGTTTTTTCAAGAAAATGATTTATACAAATTAAAGATTTCAAGGAAAAGAAAACAATTTTACCATGGCTTTTCAATGTTTTTTTTTAATAATTAAAAAAAAGGAATGTTACATAAAGCTTATGCCTTAGGGCTTTGAACTTAGGGTTTAGGACTTTTTGCTTAGGCTAAGGGCTTAATGATTAGGACTTAGGACTTGGGATTCTTGTTTTGGGATGAGGCTTTTGGGCTTTAAGATGAGGGCTTTTTGTTTGAGGCATACGACTTAGGATTTAGGGTTGTAAGCTTTTTCTGTAGGGCTTTGTGCTTATTGTTATAGAGTTTGGGCTTTCGGCTTAGGTCTAAGGGCTTTGGCCTTAGGAATTAGGGCTTCGAGATCAAGGTTTAAGCTTAGAGCTTTGGGCTTAGAAGCTAGGGTTAAAGGTTTAGGGCTTTAGCTTTTGGTTGGGGGATAAGGTTCAAGGCTATGGGCAAGGCCCAAAGCATATAGCATGAGGTATTAGGGAGTCAGGCCTAAGACTTTAGGCTTACGACTTAGGACATAGTGCTTTAAACTTTTGTCTTAGGGCTGAAGTTTGAGCTTAAGTCTTTGGACCTTAGGCTTAGGGCTTAGGGCTCAAGGATTTAGGCTTAAGACATAGGGCATAGGGCGTAGGTTTATGGCATAGGCCTTTGGGTATTGGGCTTAGGTCTAACTGCTTAGGGCTTAGGCCTAAGGTCTTTGGCTTAGAGCTAAGGTCTTTAGGCTTAAGGCTAAGGGCTTTGGGCTAAGGTCTTAGTTGTTCGGGCTTTGAACTTTGGACTTTTGGCTAAGACTTTAGGCCTTAGTGTTTACAATCAATGACTTAGGGCATAAGGCTTAGGGCTTAGAAATAGGGCTTTGGGCTTTGGGCTTATGGCTTAGCACTAAGGACATAGGGTTTCAGGATTATTGCTTAGAGCTTTAGGCAGGTGTCAAGCGTTAGGGCATAGGGGTTAGGATTAAGGATTTTGGGCTTAGAGCTAATGGCTTAGAGCTTAATGTTTAGGATTTGGGCTTAAGGTTTTAGGCTCAATGCTTAGGATTTTGAGGAGAGGTATTAGGGTTTCAAACATTAACCTTAGAGCTTAGGGCTTAGGGCTAAGGAATATGGCTTAGGAATTAGGATATATGACATAGGGGTTTGAGATTAGGAATTTGGGTATATGATATAGGGGTTTGAGATTAGGAATTAGGGCTTAGGGCTTTCCTCTTGCAACTTTCAGCTAAAGCCTTATGGCTTTGTTCTTAGGGCTTGGGGATTAGGGCTTAGGGCTTTTGGCTAAAGTATTAGAATTGTTTGGTAAGGGCTTAGGTGATATGATTCAAGAATGGAATGGAGAACAAAATGGGTTTTGGGTGAAATAGGGGGTTATCGGAGTTGCATATAGAGTTTTCAACTGAGATTTTGAGGTGTTGTTAGGAAATGAGAGGAAAGCTTAACCTCCAAAAATGGGGGATAGATCTTGAAGAAATCAGGAGATATACAGACAAGAATATCGGGTGCCAAAAAGGGGGTTATTGAAAAAGAAATGAGGTTGATCGGAAAATTTGATGTAACCGGAGATGGAGAAGAGCTAATATGGATTACATGCTTACCCTAAGACCACGGGGGAGTGATTGAAGTTGTGTAGCATGGCCTAGCTTACCCTAGCTCGGAAGGGAAGCAAAAGCCTTGAAGGATGCTCTTCGATATCACCGGATATTACTCACAGAGAGCCGAGTCTTGGAGGTAGAAAACCAGCCAAGGAAGGACATGCAAAGCACTCTTTAGATTCAAAACAAAACTGATTACAATACTCGGTGATGAGAGGGTTTTAATCTCTCTCACATGAGAGAGAAGCAACCTAATCGGATTGCATCCAATAGCTTTACAAGATTTGGTGCTTGCACAAAAAGAAAGGTGGAAAGGACCACCCAACATTTACCCGATATTGGGGGAGACTAAGGAAGAGTGGTCCCCAAAATTTGTTCTTCTCAAAACGGCTGCCATTCAAGCATTCTCAAAAGCAAAAACTCATGCAAAAGAGAAAACTCACTCCAAACTCATATTAAACCCATACAGACCCACGCCAAACCTATAACACCCTAAATACTTTTTTTACAAAATAAAAAAGGAATAAAATAAAACTAGAGAGAGGGATTCCGATTGTGTTTGCACCTTGCTCCATGGGCCATGACCTAAACCCGACCTAGACCTAGCTTGTACCGTTATCCTCCTTCCTTGCCTTGGTTTTGCACTTCCCTCCATGGTGTTCCAAGCTCGAAGATGACTCGATCTTGGCCTCCATTTCCAACGCTTCCCATATGAGGAGATGTTTGGGTTGTTCCAAGTCTTTTGGTGTAGGTTCCTCCTTAATTAATCCGTGCTCATTATTTCCAACAAAAAGAGAAAATTGATTAGAAAACTCCTTAGCTCGGGCTCAGGTGATGACTCCTTGAGGTATGGTTCTATGCAAGGCATCTCATGGCATGTAATCCTCCCGGGGTATTTGAGGACTTGTCCTCAAATCTATGGACAAATCTTCCTCCCTTCGTTCCTCCACTTCATCTTTAACATAAGGAGAAAGATCTTGAACATTAAAAGTGGCCAAGACTTCATATTCGCCAGGTAACTTGAGCTTGTAGGCATTGTGATTAACCCTTTCCAAAATCTTGAAAGGTCCATCGGCCCTATGTGCTAGCTTGGACCCTCTTTGCTTCAGAAACCTTTCCTTCCTTAGATGTAGCCATACCAAGTCTCCCTCCTTGAAATTTGTTGCTTTCCTCCTGCGGTTAGCATACTTGGGATATGATTCATTCGCCTTTTGAATTTCATACCTCACCTTCTCATGCATATTCTTCACTAGTTCGGCCTTCTTGGACCCATTCGGATTGAAAATTTCCATTGAGGGTATAGGCACTAAGTCAAGAGGAGTCAATGGGTTGAATCCATACACGACCTCGAAAGGAGTCATTTGAGTGGGGCATTATGCACACTCTAATTTTAAGCAAACTCTATATATGGGAGTTGGATGTCCCAATTCGTGAGCTTCTTGCTAACTATGCTCCTCAATAAGCTTCCCAAAGTTTGATTAACCACCTCAGTTTTCCCATTGGTTTGGGAATGAAAAGAGGTTTTAAAAAGGAGCTTGGTTTTCCCATAGGGTCTTCCAAAAAGCACTCACAAATTTTGTGTCGAGATCCGAGACAGTGGTCCTCGGAACACCATGCAAATGCACCACCTCTTTGAAGAACAATTCGGCCACATGACTAGCTTCATCAGTCTTGGAACAAGCTCGGACATGAGCCATCTTGGAAAACCGGTCAACCACCACCATAATGGAGTCTTTTGCCCTAGAAGTCTGAGGAAGACCTCGGACAAAGTCCATCTCAATTACACCTAAGGATGACTAGGAATGGGTAGGGTCATATAAAGTCCTTGGGGAAGCACCCTACTCTTGGCCTTTTAACAAATGATGCATTTCTCCACCACCTTATGCACATCTCAAAATAAGTGTGGCCAAAAGAAGCATTCTTTTAGGGCCTCCAACGTCTTCTTCTCCCCAAAATGAATATCCAAGCCACATCCATGTGCTTCCTTGATTAGGGACTCTCGGATTCCCCCACAAGGAATGCAGAGCTTCCCTTCTTTGAACCAATAGCCATCAATGAGGTGATAGACACAATCCACCATCTTTAAGTTCAAATCATATCAATGGCCGAAATCTTGGTCACCCTTATAAGCTCCCTTGATCCAATAAAAAAAAGATGTCAGTAGAAAGCTCAGTTAGGAGAACAAACCTCCTTGAAAGAGCATCGACAATCACGTTGCTATCTCATTTCCTATACTTGATGATGTACGGGTATCTTTCAAGGAACTCCACCCATTTTGCATGTATTCTATTTAACTTGCATATGCTCTTAATATGCTTGAGAGCTTGATGGTCGGTATGGATGATAAATTCCTTGGATAAAAGGTAGTGTTACCAAACTTCAAAGGCTCGGATAACCACATAGAATTCCTTATCATAAGTTGAATAATTCAAGGTATCACCCTTGAGCTTCTTACTAAAATTGGCTAGGGGCCTCCCATCTCGATGCATCACACTCCACTTAAAAACTTTGAGGAAATCTGATGTGCCACTGTCGCCACAAATTAAAGAAGACCCTAGAAGAATCATCACAAGGAGCCAAACTCGCAAATTGACTAACTTGTTTGCTCGTTTTGTAGGTAAATATTTGGAGAATGTATGAGATAGAAAACCTACCCCGAAGGACGAGGGATTGCCATACCATTTGATTACTTGGAAGCAAGATAATTTGACACGGAATGGAGGGGGTTTAGATTTAGGAAGTGGGAGAATCGGGTTAGGATATATGGAAAACAATAATCCGATAATTCCATAATTGGGACTGGAATTTGGACGACGATAACTCAACGATGCAATCGATTTTAAGGCTGAAATTTTGAGTGGAACTCTGGGAAGAAGATAGGTGATAGTGCTTTCAAAAATGAAGGAAATCACGTGGATAGATCGGTTGGAATGTAATGGAACAGTAACGGTGGTTGGAAGGTGGCCGGAAATGATGGACAGCGGAGGAGATGAAATTGCAAACGAAATCAACGATGGAAGAAGGAGCTTATGGACTTCAAGCTCACCCTACGTCCTTGAAGAAGGCTGGAGACTTTTAAGCAAGAAAAAATCTCCAGCTCGGAGGGAGAAATCTTGAAGAGAACCATGGTGGCCGGAGGAATTCCAGCTGCCGGCTGAAATTGGAAAATGCCCGAGAAGGGAGAGCTAAAAAGTTTCTTTAATTCAAATTCCAAATTTTCCTTACAATCACGCAATGGGGGAGGTTTTGCTGCTGGCAAGAGTTGGAAAAAGGGAGGAAAATGAAATGAAGGAGGGAAAATTGGACCAATGAGATTGCAAGAATGTGAAAGCCACGTGATCTTAAATCTCCTCATCTAATTTCCCTTCTTCCTTGGCCCAAAATACCCTTCTCTTAGCCAAAAATACCTCATGCTAAACCTCATGCAAGCATGCAAAAATAATCAAAATAAAACCTAGCGGAGAAACCCCCTCGGGTTCTCCAAATATCCAACGTAAAATTCACGTAAAAATTAAGCTAAAAATGCAATAAAATTCTTCAATCCATGTAAATGCTGGAGAGTTGAGTCGTGGAACCTTTGATCACTTTTGCATGGGATTCCAACTCGCCATGCAACGTGGTACTTCAATCGGGTTTCAGCCTTGATTCCGGAGCTCTCGGTTTTTGGTTGAAAATCCATCTTTTCTCCACGCCAAATTATCATGTGTTTTGGCCTTGTTTGATCCTCCAAAATTGGCATAGAAATGTATAATTCTTCAATTAATTTTCCTGCAAAATTAAAAAATATATTAGAAAAATTCTGAGCTCGGGCTCGGGTGATTGCTCCGCTTGGCATGCCAATTCGTGGCATGTCATAATTGGTTCAGCCAAGCCATCGGAATATCGAGCACAATGGAGGTCGAACTAATCCGCCCTTGATGAACAACTCACACATTTTTTTCTTGTCCACCATGTTTTAAGACCAAGGATGAGGTGGACAGCTGCTTCGGGGTCCCATAATCTCTTTTGCAGCCACTATTTTATTGTTACCATGTTACCTCCTTTTCTTATCCAATCAGATGGAAGCTTGTAAGTCTCCTTTTGTTCCCTTCTATCCAATCTGTTTTTCACATTAAAATTCAGCCATCCCTTGATAAGTTTTCAGCCTTTTATCACATTTTCCTCATTCAATCAGATTTCAACTAAATCCCTGCAAGCCCACCATCTTTTCAGCCATTCAGTGAAAGGCTGTCATCCTTCTCATCACCTCCAACTCTTCCAATCACATGTGAGCATGCAACCTGCCAGCCACCTGCTAGCCCACAATGGGAGGAAACCATCTATGAGCATTCACACTACTTTTTCATCTAAAAAATACTTTGCAGCATACTTTTTGTTAACATGTTAAAAACTAGAATTGAAGCAAAAACGTGATTCTTTCCTTAGCTCATTTTGTAAGGGGTTGTTGAACATATAATATCCAGAGCATTTGCTGCTTTTAGTTTAATGAGGAATCCTCCAAACAGCCTTGCATTTCACCCGGTGAGTAATATCTGTGTGTTTGTAAGTTTTATTATCTTGTTGCTAGTTGCAAAATTAGTAACTTGCTGCAGTCTTCCCCACTTCTTGCAAGAGGGATACAAGTGTAAGATTGTAGAGTTTGCTCTTCGTTTCGTCAATTCTACACCATTCGTGTTGTGTCATCCGATACCGTTGGCACATCGGAATCGAGAAGCATGAGCACGGGTGCTTTACAAAGCTTGAGCTTTATTAACTTAAAGCTTTCTTGCCAACTCGAGGTCCATACAAACTTGGTGCAATTGGTTAAGGGGGCAACTATAGAGCTAAACCCTTAATGTATCTCCGATAAAAAAAGCAAGCCCATGGAAACTCCTTACATCCGAAACACTCTTAGGAGTGGGCCATTTCCGAATTGACTCTATCTTGGCATCATCAACCTCCATACCATTCTTAGTAATAATTAACCCTAAGAAATGGATTTGTTCTTGCACAAAAGCACATTTCTTCAAACTACCAAATAATCTAGTGGCTCAGAGAGTTTCAAATAGCAATCTAAGATGTCCAAGATGAGTATGAAAATCCGAACTATATACCAAGATATCATCAAAGTAAACCACTACAAAATTTCCCAAGAAATCTTTTAGCACTAAATGCACAAGTCTCATAAACGTGCTAGGGTCATTAGATAGCCCGAAGGGCATTACTAACCATTCGAAGAGACCATACTTGGTCTTGAAAGCCGTCTTCCATTCATCTCCCTCCTTCATTCGGATTTGATGATAGCCACTCTTCAAATCAACCTTGGAGAAATAAGATGCCCCACTAAACTCATGCAACATGTCTTCCAGTCGAGGAATCGGAAATCAATATTTGATTGTAATTTGATTGATGGCTCGGCAATCCACAAAAATCCAGAAGCTACCATCTTTCTTTGGAACCAATAGGGCGGGCACAACACAACGACTCAAGGATTCCCGAATGTAGCCATTGTCTAGGAGTTCTTGCTCTTGTCTTTGAAGCTCCTTGGCCTCCTAAGGGTTCAACCTATAAGATGCTGATTAGGAAGCACCACTCCCTGTTCTAGATTAATTTGGTGCTCAATGACTCTAAGGGGTGGCAACCCTTATGGAAACTCCTCAGGAAAAATTTCTTGGAACTCCTCTTGAAGTACTCTCTTAGGAACCCCTTCAATTTCATCCATCCTCTCCCTGAACATCAACATCACAATCGGCCCTCTCCTTCCAAAATAGACTTCAACAACTCTTTCTTTTACATGAAAAGTTGGATTTAGTCACCACATCACAAAGCACTCTGTCCTTGTATCCACCGATTGAAAACTCCAAACTTTTTTGGTCACCTTGATGTCTTCTTTGTCGTTCAACCATCTCAACTTGTAAGGGCTAGGTGCAACATAGTTTCAAGCCCTAACTTCTCCACAAGATCCCGAGATGCCACATTGGTATAACTCCCACCATCTATGATAAGAGAGCATACATTCCCGTGAATAAGGCACCTACTATGGAATATGTTCTCCCTTTGAAAATCCTCACTTTGGACTTGGGAGGATGGAACTCTTCTTATCACCATCAAAAAGGGTACCTCTTGAGCATGAAAAATCTCCTCCTCAGGTTCTTGCTCCTCACTAGCTTCTTCCAGCACTTCATCCTCGCTTACCACTTCATTGGTGTCCACCTTAAGAATCATGACCCTCTTGTTTGGGCATGGAGAAGCAATATGGCCTAAGTCAAGACACTTGAAGCATTTGATCTCCTTTGCTAAAGGCCGATTGCTTTCATCATTAAGTTTCCCCTCACCTTCTTTCTTTTGAGACCAAGGCTTCATATAAGGGGGCTTTTCCTCGACCTTAGAAAAGAGCTTGTAAGGAGGGGTGGTTTTTGGAGCAAATCGGTTAACCACCCCCTTTCCCTTCCTCTTCACTTGCCTTTCCAATTTCATGGCAAGTTGAATGACCGCATCCATGGTATCGATCGGTTGTAGTTCCACTATGTCTCCAATCTCCTTATTCAAACCCCGTAAAAACCTTGCAATGATTTGTTCCTCGAGTTCCTCTAGGTCACACCAAATCCTAAAGGTTTCAAATTTTGTCAAATACTCCTCCACCGAGAGGTTTCCTTGCTTCAATGTTTGGAGTTGGAGGAAGAATTCTTGTTTGTAGTGGCTCGACACAAACCTCTTCTCATGAAGAGTTTCATGGCCCTCCAAGTTGGAATATCATCCTCACCATCACACCACCTTTGGGCCTTCAAACTGTACCATCATAAGCTAGCATACCTGGTTAACTCCGAAAAAACCAGTTGTAATTTCAGTCGTTCCAAGTAGTTATAACATTCAAACACTTTCTCTACTTTTTCAACCCAATAAAGGAACGCATCACCATTACAAGATCCATTAAAGGATGGAATGGTTACCTTGATATTACTCATCTCATCTTCACGGTTGGGTTGATCATTGTAACCGAACTCTTCATTGGAGTCCTCAGTTGCTTGATGTCGAGGCCTCCTCATGCCATTCCCGGGTCTTCTCCTTGGAGCAGGGGTTGGAGGATACCTCACTGGAGGAAAGGGTGCCTCCAACCTTCAAATTTCTTGTGAATCTCATCTAGCTGTCCTTGTACGCTAGACTCCGAAACATTTGGGTTAGGGGTCACCGGAGGTGGATTTTGTGGCAGGATATAGTCTCGGTTAGGGTTATGGTTGGCTTCACTTCGAGTCATCATGCCCTAACTCAACAAGTTAGCCAAAACGAGAGAAAAATGGAAGAGTGAGAGTGGATGAATGGCTCTGATACCAAATAATATGATTCAAGAATGGAATGGGGAACAAAATGGGTTTCAGGTGAGAAATAGGCAAAGAAAAGGGCAGAAAATGTGTGCTATTTGGGAAGGTGGTTGTCAAGTAGCATAGGGAGTTTGCAACTGAGATTTTCAGGGGTCGTTAGAGAATGAGAGGAGAGCTTAACCTCCAAAAATAGGGGATAGATATTTGGGAAATAAGGAGATATGCAGACAGGAATATCGGGTGCAAAAAAGGGGTTATCGGAAAAAAAGAATGGGCTTGATCGGAAAATGGGATGTAACTGGAGATGGAGAATAGCTAATATGGAAAAACGATTGAGTTTAATGGTAAAAGGCTGTAAAAAATTCTAGGAAAAACATGTGCAGATGAAAAATAGTTTAAAGGGACTTTTTGGTGGTCGGAGGGGTGACCTGTTCTCAGATTTGTAGAAATGTAAGTTTTTGGAGGTAATTTTCAATTGAAGATAACATGGGCTAGAGAGATGGGATCTGAGTAAAATTTATGGCTATCTACTAAAAAACAAGCCCAATATATGTAACGTCCTTCCTAGCTAGAAATATGTTCTTCATTTTTTTTTACTTTTAGCGGAAGATATTTTCTTGTAAAAATCATTTAAGGCATGCATGAAAACTAAAGTTACTTAAAACATTTTTACAACATGTTACGTTTCTTAAACTATTTACAAGTTATATGTACAAAGTTTAAAAAACTTCTTCTCCTAACCATTATTTACGATTCTTCAAAATCCTTGCCCACAGGTCAAAATCCGCTCAAACAACATCGACCACGTCCATGAACAAAGCGATTCATCTCATACACCTCTTAGTGTACGTCTTCCTCACCTTCATCATAAAACTTATCTATGAGCATAAGGCTCAGCAAGTAGTATAAATATGCATGAACATGTACATGATATGCATAAGTAAAAATTTACTTTTCGTTTTATTCTGGGTCTTTCATTCCTTCAATTTCTATCATTTCTTATCGTTGGGGGTTCCTGGCAAGGAACGAGAGACCACAAACTTGAGTCCACCTAAGGGGACAGCCAACTCGATTCCAAGGGTTGAGAGACCACAAACTTGAGTCCACCTAAGGGGACAACCAACTCAAACCCCTTCCCAATGATATTTACGTAACTTTCTCTTTCTTTATTTTATCTTTTCTTTCGTTGTGTTTCAAGCTCAACCCGAAACAACCATTTCATATTATGTTTCATACGAAATCTCATGCATGTAAATAGTTCGTAACTTTGTAGAAAACATGATGCATGAGATGTTCGTGGTATGAACGTGTCAAGCAATTAAGTAATATTCATAACATTAAATACAACAATCCATCATATCATAAACCAAATTATGCCTTTGTACATCATTTTATACGTGCATCTCATCTCAACATGTAAAGCATAAAACAACAGCAAAGTCCTATTATTCTATGATGTAGACCCAATTAAGGGCAAAACACACACAATACTACTTACCTTGTCTATCCTTAGCTAGTCTTTCTAGTAGTGGGTACTCTGGTGAATAACTTTCATCTCAATAACCTAATATCATTCACAATTTTCGGAATCAATGTCTTGTTTTGTGATAACTTCAAAATATCATAACTTTTTATATACACCATGAAATGCTATGATTCCAAAGCCTATAGGTCACTAAAAGTGTCTTCTTTAACGTACTAAAACATCTAGGGCATGAGATTAGTTCATCATTGGTTTCAGATACGAAATCTTAATTTGTACAGAATTGATACTTTTATGGCAACTTTGATAAAATATACACAACTTCTACCAATTCCAAATTTCCATCATTCATAAAAATATATATGATATTCCAACATGATTGGTTAACCAGTAAATAGAACCATGGATCAAAACTTTTAATTTTCGTGTATCACTCATAACCAACTGGCAAAGTCATTGATAATCCTATAATTCTCACTCATCCTTAATGTAATCATGTGAATAGTCTTAATAACTCTAAACCACGTAAAAATAAGGTCATACCTCTTGATTTTTAGCTCAATAGATTCCTCTTGATGAGAGGAACACTTCTCCTCAAAGGATTGGAGGCCAATTTCAGCTTCCCCCCTTTCAACTTTCACTTTCTCTCTCAAAACTTTTTTTCTATCAATCCTACCTCTCTTTCACCCTTTGTCTCTCTTCAGTACGAAAATGGCTGATCATCAGCCATCCTCCAATATTTCTAGATGGTTCATGAGGTGAAATTACTATTTTGCCAAATTTATCTATTTACTTTTACCATTTTACCATAACATGCTCTATTATTTGCTAAAATACCTCCATTATCCTTATTTAAATCATGTTTAGCTTAACTAATTAATTCACATTATTTCTAAGCTAATTCTCAGGGTTAACTTAATTAATCATGATTAGTAAACCTTAATGATCCCATAATTTTTACTAATTATGTCTTAATAATGATTTGGTATTAATCCTATAGTGACATGTGTCATACTCCAATTCGCCTTCTTTTCTTATTCATAATTCAGTATGTATGACTGCAAACAAATTTCTAGTTGAAGCATTAGATAGCGTAAAAACACTTAGTTTGTACACTAGTATTATAGTATAAGACAGTAAAATATGGTGCCAATAAATTTTACGGTGTGGAAATGGTGTTTCTAGATGAGACTAGGGTCAGTGATGCATGTTCGATTGGTGACTTCCTCTTTTGGGTCCGAGAAACCTCTCTCCCAAAGGTATCAGGCATTGATCGAAATGAAATAGAGGGCTTCAAAAAGGACTAAACTATTGGGCTCCTTCTCTTGTTCATTAGTAAACATCAAAGAAAGTTCAAAGATAAAAAGAACATACTTGTAACAATAAATTATTGCAATATCCCTAAAAAGAAGTAAGTTCATTAGTAAAATATGCTTCTTATAACAAATGCTAGAGTTCTTACCACAATTTTAGGTTGTTCGTGTCATGGTGCACAGTTGAACATCTTTTTTCTCGATTTGATCTAGCGTGTGCTTCAAATTTTGCAATCATGTTACTATTTAAATCCACAAAAAATAATGACACCCCCTCTCCATCAACTGTATACGGTGCAAATAAATAGAACGGTGTGGAAATGGTGTTTCTAGAAGTGATCAAGGGTCGGTAAGGAGGGGAAAGAGTGGTGATCGTTGTTTAGCGTAAAAACCGGAGTTCGAGGAGGAGCTAGGGAGATTGCAACCTACCCTACGTCCATAAGAGAGTGGCTGAAAATGTGCAATAAATCCTAGCCCTCCCTATCTTAGATGGGAAGCGAAATCCAAGGGAGACAATTGAGGTTTACCGAGTATTATGTACCAGAGTTTACTCTAGTTTTGGCAAAAAACAATTGACCAAGTGAGCTTAATAAGCTTCATTTTTTCTTAGAAATTTAAATGCTAACAAAATGATAACAAGAGAGATTAAAAACCCTCGAAACCACATGAGAATTAGTGCCTAGTGGAGTGTTCAAAAGCCCTTACCTGATTTTGCTAAAAAGATAAAAAGAGAGGTGGTCAAGGACCACCTACTTGTTGCCCGATTTTCCCACTAAAGGTGGTCCCAAGCTTTTACCCCTCCCCCCTCCGTATTTTCTCTTGTTGAGACAACCAAAGAGAAGAAACTCATAACCAAACAAAAACCCATGAAGCTTGCACTAAACCCATAAAACCCATGAACTTAGTTTCCTAGATAGCCTATGTTGACAAAGCAAATGACATCCCGATTCGACGATCTGCCCCTTGCTAGAAAGCATGACAAGTCAGCTATATTTCCAAAGATGCCATATAGAATGGAGGTTGGAAAGGTTGTCAAAATGGATACACAAGCCTCAAAGGTCAAATGGATCCCCTACTCAAATGTGGCCACAATTCATTGCAGATTGGACCACTAGCATGTGGTCACCTCACCACCAAAAGTTAGCCAAGTAAGCACCCAAATATGGCCTCATATGGTCGTGTACAAAACAAAAAGATAATGGTTTTGTGGAAAATAATCTTAAATTTAAGTGTTATATTTTAACTTCTCCAATGGAACATCATTCCCCTTTTTCTAATTAAAATCACGTGGCATCATTAGACCTCATCCTCCAATTTGTGAATTGGGTTGCTCATGGAGGTTTTAATTGGAGGATGCACTGCTTGTGTTGGCTTGAATTAATGTTCGGGATAATTTAGTGTTGCATGAAAGATTATAAAGTCCCTCTTTTTTTAGAGTTTTCTGAAGTTTTTTTTGAACGATCTTCTAGGTTTACCGCCTGATCGAGAAATTGAATTCTTCATTGAAACATACTCGAGAGCTGAGCCTGTATCCCCCCAGCCGAAATGAAAGAGTTGCAGGCTCAACTTGAAAAATTAGTTAATAAGGTTTTGTAGCACCCGCACTTTTTGAAACATGTCATAAGTAAATTATCAATGTACATTACTTATGTAGTTTTGGGTACAAAATGTTTTGTTATTAAAGTTTGTTGAAGTTAATGTTAGATTGTTGGATGGATCGGTTGACACTTGTGATGATCGATTGACCCTTAAAGAAAGTATAGGTCGACACATTATTTAGTGGTCGACACTTTGGTTAAGCGGTCGACACCTTCGCCAACTTAAGTTGAAAAGTCCACCAAATTTTTTATAAAAATAAGGATAAATCAAATTAATATTATTAAAGTTAGATTAAGATGATTGGTGACTTTGAGGAGCAGCTTAGAAGAGGTACAATGGATTGACGACACCTCGTGCTAACTTCCACCTCCACCTTGCATAATTTACCTTTTTATTTTAACCCTAGTTAAAGTTCATCTTCAGCCATATCTGAGCTACGAAAATTCTCTCTCCCTCTCTATGTTGTCTCCATATTTGAGAGTTGTGGTGAAGTTTTGGTTAGAAATTAAGGAAGAAAAGAGTTTTGTGCACCTAAAGTGAAGTTAGTCCACCCTAAAAGCAAGGAAAGAAAGGAGAGGAGAAACCCACGGCCAAGAGGTTTGGGATTTTAAGTTCTCTGTTCTAAGGTATCCAATCTCACCCTAAAATGATATTTAAGTTGATTTACTAGCCTTCAATGGTTGATTGTGCATGATTTGCATGTATTATGTCAAGATATGCAAAATTTCGGACAATTATGTGGTGTTTCGGAATACAAAATTTTAAGTGGTATTCAAGTGGTCAATTAACTTTGACATCTATAGATGATTTAAAGTAGACATAATAATAATGATTGTGACGCTTGAATCACTTTAAACGGATTAGTGTAGCTCAAGTTACAGAGGTTTGAAGTTGCTGCAAAAACAGGGAATTTCCGAGATTTCTCATTTGAGTTTCTTTTATGGTATTAGAGTTACCAAGTAATCAAGTGGAAGAAATTACGCTATCAAGTGACCAAGTTTAAGCTAAGGACCTACGAAAAGTCAACATCGCTTGTCTTTGGCCTAGAAATGGGTCTACATTACAAAGAGTAATTCTTGAGAATTTATGTGAAATGTTATAGTTAAAATATGACTTTTATTCATGCACGATACTGGACTGTTTAGGGTGTAACGCACAATACACCGACCTCAAGGCATTTGAGGATTGTTTGTATGCATGTTTGCTATTGATTGATTATTTGATATATTGTATTACAATTTAATGTCATTACTTGAGGGTATGCAAAAATGGTATGTCACCATGTTCATGAATCATGTTTTCATAAAAGTACGAAAATGTTTTACATGCATGGTTTATATGATGTAAGCCAACTGAGTATTGAAGGCGAAATTGAGTAAAGCTGCCTCGAGGGAGGCCATACGGTGCTAATCCTCAATTTTGAAATACTTTCAATATTTAATGCATAATATACTGTAATACCCGAAAAGAAAATTGCTTACTTTTAAGATAATTAAAATATTTAGATAAATGTTAAAGATGAAAAAGCTAGGGTTAGAGAAATTAGCATCAAAATGATAGCAAGTAAAATTACACTTTATGCTTAAAGGATATGTCACCTTCACTAGATTTCCTCCTTAATCATTGATATTATTTGCATAAACCTTAGTCCAAGAATATTATTAGATACAAATATGATTTGGTAATTTAAAGTAGAGAAGCAATAAGAAAGTGCCACGTGTCCCTATTTGATTAGTGACT
>QAOC01004744.1:60802-95694 GCA_003255005.1 Begonia fuchsioides
TTATTGGAATTGATATTTACTATGATGTGATGAATTGTTATGTTTATGCTACACATGTTAATGATGTGCTTGGTACATCCATATTATGCATGTTCATGGGCATCTCATGCATCATGTTTTCAAGAAAGTTACGAACTATTTACATGCATGAGATTTCATATGAAACAGAATATGAAAATGGTTCATTCGGGTTGAGCTCAAATAACCAATGAAAGACGAAGATAAAAGAAAGAAAGAAAGAGAAAGTTACGTAAATGTCATTGGGAAGGGGTTTGAGTTGGTTGTGCCCTTAGGTGGACTCAAGTTTGTGGTCTCCCAACCCTTGGAATTGAGTTGGCTGTCCCCTTAGGTGAACTCAAGTTTGTGGTCTCTCGTTCCTTCCCAGGAAGCCCCAATGATAAAGGATGCATGAAAATTAAAGTAAAGAAATACCCCAAATGAAAAGAAAAGAAAATGTTTCACAAATTCATATCATGTTTGCATTCATGCATTTCATGCTTTACTTACTGAGCACTAGACTCATAGATAAACTTTGTGGTGTAGGTGATGCTAACGTTCAGTTGACGAAGTGCTCCCATGACTGTGGCTACGTGGCTATTAGAACGATGTTGTGCAAGCAACGAACGGGAGGATTTTTATTTTAACGTATTTTATAATGATCATGCAATCATGTATTCCTCCAAAAGAGATTTAAATTATAAATGTGTTTCAAAGTCTTCCGGTGCTACGTTTTACAAATGCATGATCGTAAACCAAAAATTTTATCATCTTTTTATGAAAAGTAAAGTTTACGAAACAGTACGCTACAGGGCGTTACATATACGTAATTATCTAATGTTTTGGGTGGGATTGAACTTGGCTGTCCTATACTGCGGACTGTACGGTTGCCATTAATTTGGCTGTCCTGGACCATATGATGCCTTTCATCCCTGTACGATGTTGCCCACACTAAAGTAAATATGTGAAAAGAAATGAAATAAATGTATATGGAAAAATTGCATGGTTTTATAAAATGCATATGCATGTGGTTCATGTTTAGGACACTGTATGTTACGTACTGAGCCTTAAGCTCATTAGATTAAGCTTTGTAATGTAGGTGACAAAATTGAAAGTGAGTAGTTTACTCCTGGTTCTTAGATTAATGCAATGGAGGGAGTATGTCTTGTACAAATGCTTGGGATTGTTAAGCGAATTTGACCGGTGGTGTGACATGTAAAAATGAACTTATATGTGTTTTAAAAGTTGCATTTTAGAATTTTTTTTTTGGTATTTTGTAAAATGGTGTTCCAAAATGTCCATTTGGCATCTTAACCTACCAATGGGATTGAATTGAGTTGTTTGGCGGTATTTGAGTAGGTTTAGATGACGCACATAAAGTTGGTAAAAAATGTCTGCTTAAAATGTTTGTTTAACATTTTAACATATCAAGGAGCTTTAATTGAGTAGTTTGGCATCATTTGAGAAGAAGTGGACGTTTCTTAAAAAGTTCATAAGATGTTCAAAATAAGTTGTGGCGCTGCCCAAAATTTTTGTTTGGCATCTTAACCTACTGAGGGCTTGAATTGAGTCGATTGAGGACATTTGAGCTAGTTCAGAAAACTCGCAGAAAAGTTAGTATGACAGCAATTTATTCCCAACCCAAAACATTTGTTTGGCAACTTAACCTACTGAGGAGCTTGAATGGAGTAGTTTGGCAGCATTTGAGAAGGTTCAAATGCGCAAAAAGTTTATACGATATAGAAATATGTTTTGTGCACTACTCGAAATGTTTGTTCGGCATCTTAACCTACTAATAGCCTTGAATTGAGTCGTTAAGCATTATTTTAGCTTGTTAGGATGACGCACAAAAAGTTCATCGGACATACCAAAATGCTTTGTATGCTACCAGAAATGTTCAAGTGGCCTTTTACCTACCAAGGGGCTTGAATGAAGTCCTTTGGCAACCCACACACTCAACCTCCATGAATCTCTCCTCTCTATTCTCTTTAGTTCTATCAATAGCTCAAGATCTTTTATTCGAACAGCACCACCCACAAAATCTCTTAGCTCCTCTCTTATTTCAAAGTGTCAAGTAGGGGTTTAGTTGAAGTTGAAAACGTTTTGAAGAATAGAGGTACCGCTTGAATTATATTGGAAACTACTTGACTAAGACTTAGCTTAACCTTGCATTTCTTAAAGTGGAAATTCTAAGCTAAAGATTGCTAAAGATATTTACTATTATTTTATTTAATTTAGTTTCTTTATTCCATTATTTTTTATTAGAGTTCAAAGATAAGAATGACAATTTTATTTCGACATTTGACTACCCATATTTTCTATTATGCGTTTACGTTTTCATGCCATGCTTGAATTTAGTCATTTGGCAGCATTTAAGTATATTTGGAGGACACGCGGAAAGTTTGTACTACGTACAAAATCATTTTATTCGCTGCCAAAAATGTTCGCCCAAGATCTTAACCTACCAAGAGGCTTGAATTAAGTCGTTTGGCAGCATTTGAGTAGGTTTAAACAACGAACCAAAAGTTTGGACGATGAACCAAAACATTTTATACACTGCCTAAAACGTTCTCTTCGCCTCTTAACCAACCAAGGGGCTTGAATGGAGAGGTTTGGCAGCATTAGAGTAGGAAAGACTATGCCCAAAAAAATTGTTCGACATTCGAAAACATTTGGTGCACTACATGAAATATTTGTTTGGCCTCTTATGCTATCGATTGGCTTTACTTGAGTCTGTTGACACTATTTGAGAAGATTCATATGACGTGTAGAAATTTCAGATGACATACAAAAACATTTTGTGTGCTACCCAAAACGTTTGTTCGGCATCTTAACATTTCAATTGGTACCAGAAGTGTCTGTTCAGCATCTTTATCAACCAAAAGGATTGAATTGAGTCAATTGGCACCATTTGGACATATACAAATGACACGCAATAAGTTTGTAGAAGCGTAAAAATTCTTTGTGCACTACTTGAAATGCTTCTTCGACCTTTTAGCCTACAGAGGGGCTTAAACGAACTCGTTTGGTTGCATTTGAGTAAGTAAAGATGACCCGCAGAAAGTTTGTACGATGAACGATAATAAGTTGTTCACTGCCAAAATTGTTCATTTGACAACTTAACTTACCCATAGGATTGAATTGAATCATTTGGCACAATTTGAGAAGAATCAGACAACAAGTAGAAAGTTCATAAAATGTTCAACACATTTTTTGTGCTCCACAAAACATTTGTTTGACTTCTTAATTTACCAAGTTCAGACAATGCCTAGAAAGGATGTGCAACACATTTTGTTTCGTACCCAAAAGCTTTGTTTGGCGTCTTAACCAACAAAGGGCCTTGAGTGCAGTCGTTTCGCAGCACTTGAGTAGAAAAACATTTTGTGTGCTGCCAAAACTTAGTAGGTTTAGACAATGTAGAGAAACTTTGTACAATGTATGAAATTGGTTTGTGCTGGCCGAAATGTTTGATGGGCCTCTTGACCAATCGAGCAGCTTGAATTTAGTTATTTTTCATCATTTAATTAAGTTCAAATGATACACGGATAGTTTGTACGTAGTACGAAATATTTTGTTCGATTCTCAAAATGTTCGTTGGCATCGTAACCTACCTAGTGGCATGAATTGAGTTGTTTTGCGGCATATAAGTAGGCTGGGATGACGTGCAAAAAGTTTGTATGTAGTACGGAAATAGTTTGATCGCAGCCTAAAACGTACGTTCAGAAAATTAACCTACTGAGGGTGTGGAATATAGTCGTTTGATAGCATTTGAGTAGTTTAAGACGATGCACGGAAAGATTAAATGACGTATCAAAATATTGTATTCGCTGCCCAAAATGTTTATTCAATCTCTTAACCTATCAAGGGGCTTGAATTGAATCTTTTAGTGGCATTTGAGTAGGTTTAGATGATGCAAAAAGGCTTTGTATGATGTACCAAAACATTTTGTACGTGGCCCAAAATATTTGTTTGGCTTCTTAACCTATGACGGGGCTTGAAATTTAGTCATTTGGCAGCATTTAGGTAAGTTCAGACGATGCGCTGATAGGTTTTACATAGTATGAAAGTATTTGTTCACTTCCTCAAACGTTCTTTTGGCATCTTAACCTACTGAGGCGCTTCAATGGAGTAGTTTTGCAGCATTTGAGTAGGTTTAGACAACACCTGAAAAGTTTGTACGACATAGAAAAACATTTTTTTTGTCCAAAAACGTTTAATTGGCTTCTTAACTTATCAAGGCGCTTGAATTTAGTCATTTGCTGGCATTTAAGTAAATTTAGACTACGAGCGAAAAAGTTCAAAAACCTTTAGTTTGCTGTCAGAAACATTACTTTGACCTCTTAACTTCCCAAGGGGCTTTAATTGAGTCGCTTAGCGGCATTTGGGTAGGCTTAGACAACACGGAAAAAGTTTGTACGAAGTTTGAAAACGTTTTGTGTGCTATTTGAAAAGTTTATACATCTTAACCTAATGAGGGCATCCAAATGAGTTTTTGGCACCATTTGAAAAGATATGAATGACTCACATAAATTTTTCACAATGTGAGAAAACATGTTGTGCACTGCTCGAAAAGCTCGTGCCACTTATAAACCTACCGAGGGGCTTGAAGTCAGTCATTTAGCGGCATTTGAGTAGATTCAGAGGAACGCATGAAAAATTTACACTAAAACCTGGAGTTGAAGATGGCTGATAATCAGCCATTTCGTGCTGAGAGAGGGAGAAAGGTAGAAATAATATGAAAATTATGAAATTAGCTTTAGCGAGAGAAAGTTGAAACTTGAACAAAAAAAAGAGAGAATTGGTCTCCAAGAACTTTACAAGAAATGTTCCTCTCATCAAGATAAATAAATTGATCTAAGAATGATGAGGTAAGATTCATGTAATACGTTTTATAGATTAATCATGATTAATAGTATGATTAGTGACACAGAATGGAGGGGGTTTAGGTTTAGGAAGAGGGAGGATAGTCGGTTAGGGTTCGTAAGGGAGGAATATCCGATATTCCAGAATCAGGACCGGATTTTGGGAGAGGATAATTCGACGATGAGATCGAGTTTTATGGCTGCAATTTGAGGGGAACTTTGGGGAAGTGTTAAGTAATACACCTCAAAAGTTAAAGGCGATCACTCGGGCGGATCGATCGAAAATGAATGGAACAGTAACCAGGCTTGGCGGCGCCCGGAAGTGAGGTCCGGTGGAAAGAAATGGAATTATCCAACAAAATAAACGATTGAATGAAGAGCTTATGACCTTCAAGCTCACCCTACGTCCTTGAAGAAGGCTGGAGACTTTGAAGTAAGAATAGAT
The DNA here is from genome assembly GCA_003255005.1 of Begonia fuchsioides. Taxonomy (NCBI): domain Eukaryota; kingdom Viridiplantae; phylum Streptophyta; class Magnoliopsida; order Cucurbitales; family Begoniaceae; genus Begonia; species Begonia fuchsioides. The sequence goes on from QAOC01004744.1 coordinate 66,107, forward strand.
CTCCAGCTCGGAGGGAGAAAACTTGAAGAGAACCCACGGTGGCTGGAGAACTTCCGGCTGCCGGCTGAAAGTGGAAAATGCCTGAGAAGGGAGAGCTAAAAAGCTACTTAAATTCAAATTCCAACTTGAAGATTACAATCATGCAATGGGGGAGGTTTTATCAGCTACGATGAGAGGGAAAGGGAGGGAAAACTAAGGGCTAAAGTCATGCAAAAAGCATGCTGTAAAATGAATAAAAGGAGGGAAAAGTTGGACCAATGATAATTCAAGAACGTGCAAGCCACGTTTCCTTGAATTCCTTCAGCCAAATTTCTTTTCTTTCTTGGCCCTAAATACCCTTCTTCCAGCCAAGTAAACTCTCATGCAAAACCCCATGCATGACATGCAAAGATCAAAAATAAATCTAGCTGAGAAACCCTCTCGGGTTCTCCAAATGTCAACGTAAAAATTCACGTAAAAATTATCCAAAAAATGCAATAAAATTCCTTTAATCCTTAGAAAGGTTGATGAGTTGAGTCGTGAGATGATTGAGCACGATTGCATGTGACTCCAACTCGCCATGCAAAGTAAACTTCAATCGGGTACGAGTGCGGGCTCGAGTCCGGCGGTCTCGGTTTTAGGTTGCAAATTCACCTATTCACCACGCCAAGTTATCACGTGTTTTGGCCTTCTTTGATCCTCCAAAGTTGGCTTAGAAATATATAATTCTTCAATTAATTTTCCTGCAACATTAACAAACATATTAGAAATACCTCGAGCTCGGGTTCGAGTGATTGCTCCACTTGGCATGCCAATCCATGACATGTCAATTAGTTAAGGAATTATTGTTATTTTGAGTATTAAATAATAGTATGATGGTTACTAGTTAGAAGTGCACGGACTTTAGAAGTTATGGTTTATAATTTTGTATAAATGACAAATAATTCTCTTTTAATTGCTTAATTGTTGATATATATGAAAGATAAATAAATTGGTTCATATTTGTTCACGATATAGCAAAGTAGTTAAAAACGGTAAAATCTATGCAGTTTTAGTTTTTTTGTTACAAACATAAGTTAGACGAATCCATTGGGAAAGCCTTTTTAGCATGTTTAACTCGACATCTTATCTGATATTGGTGATAGGGATCACTGCATTTGAAATTGTGTACATTACGTTATGATAATTTGAAGTTGCTGCAAAAGAATGAACAATATGTCGGGTTAAGATTAAAAGTTTTTTATTTATAGGTTATGAAGTGATTAAAAAGCTTTGATTGTGTTGCCTAATTTTAAAGACCTAAGGAAAGTAATGCTATGTTTGTGTTTTGCTCACTTGGGCATACACCATGAAGTCTTATGTCATGCTTGTTTTTTATGATATGAATTGTTTAGCTAGATGAAAATGTTGAATGATGGTATTTAGTTTGACGATTTGTTTTAAAATGGTATTTTTTATTAATTTATGAATGTCATGTTTTTAGATAATATGTTGCAATTATGTTGATGTCGCAAGGATTGTTTTATGTTAAAATGGGTGTAGTATATGCCCTTAGCTATTGTTAAGTAATTAAGCTAATGTAGCTTACAAATAAAATAGAATATCATGATCTTTTCTATTATGTGATGAATTGTTATGTTCATGCTATGCACGATAATGATCTGCTTGGTACATTTATATTATGTATGTTGAGTTGCTTTTCGTGCATCATATTTTCAAAAATATTAGGAACTAAGGTGGAGGTGGCATAATCTTTTTATCTTTCCACACTAAATTAATCACACATAATTTATCTTAAAAGTATGTAACTTTTTCAGGTATTTCATACGATGTGCATTCGATACAGCACAAACTAAAAATATGCATGGAAATTTCCTAACTTTATAAGTTTTTACTTTGTAAATTTCCATGGATATATATGCAAAAAGCTAGTAAATATGGTAACTTATCAACTAAGTATTCAATCGATATCTTTCTAAACAAGCATAAGTTAAGGTCAAGCCTACAAAATCTACCTTTAAGCTAATTTTTCAAATGTTTCAAGAATGTGGCAGAATACTCAACTTAGACATTTTTAACAATGCACGTTTTAAAGTGGGAATTCTCGACTAAAAATCTCCTATAATATTTACTATGTTTTTGGTTAATTAGTTTCCTTTTTCTAATAAGGAAAGTTTCCTTTTTTTAATAAAGAAAGTTTCCTTTCTCAAATTAGGAAAGTTTTTCAATTAGGAAAGTTTTCTTTTCGTTAGCAAAGTTTGAAATTATGGATGTTTCTTAAATTGTTTTTCTTAATAAGTCGTGTTTGTCTAGATTTAATTATTCAATTTTTTTTCTAAGTGAAACTTTTAATGATCCACTCTCTTTTTTTAAACTCCAGCAATTTTAAGTCGGATATGAAGATTCAAGGCTTCATTGTTTGAAAGGGCTTTGAAGTTTTGTTTTCTATATTTCTTTTCCATTCTTTTGAAGTGGAGTTCAAATATACGAACGACATTTTTCTCTCGACTTTCAAAAACCCATAATCTATCCACTGCGTATACGTTTTAAGGTCATTTGGTATGACATAATTAATTCTTTTAACAACACTTTGGTGGTGCAACAGAAATTCCTTAGTCATGGAAAGTAATTATTCCTGCTTTCAAATATGGTTATAAGTAATGAACGTTCTCCAACTACTCGTGACAACAATATTTCTACACCTGGCAAGTTTATAGGTTTACAACCAAATCAACGTTCACGGGATAAAACATCAATATTTGAGGAGCTCGAGGTAGATAGTTTGCATGAGCTAATAGATGAGTTCAAAGCTTCCATTAAGAAGTTAAGGTCAACAACTTCCAAACATGTTAGCCAACATGAGGAAGTAGTGAATGACGTTGATTTCCAGGAGATGCAAACTTTGATGGAGTTTAATGATGATTTAACTATTGAACCTTCAATAAAAAATAAAGTGAGGAGACTTCCTTGACAACAAATATCGAAGGAGATAGATGCATCAAAGATGTCTTTGTTCATTATGAAAACTCGTATGAGTTTAAGAAGTTTATGAACAAAGATGCTAATTCTCTTATTCCATTCTCCAAAAAAAAACCCTTAGATGTTGATGTTCCCATCTTGGCAACGCACATTGATACATGCCTTTTGAACGAAACTTAGAGCAAAGAAGTTTATAAAATTTGCGGATATAGCCGAGTAAACCAAGGATTTGATTTAGTCAAACAAAAACATAATAACTGATTGGTATAAGCCATTAATCTATTAAACCATTACCTTAATAATATTAGTTTTAGTAATATTGTATGTTGGAATTGATCCAAAATTCTTGAAAGAAAACTTTATAATCTTTGATGAGCATGCTAGTTTGGATGTCAAAGATCTGTGCTTAAAAGCTTCTATGTTAACGAATTAATGAGCCAACACAACCTTAGAAGTGAAATGAACAACATGTTTAAGGTCATATTTATATATCCTTGCTTTGTTTACATAGAAAATAAAGGATGAACCTCAAGGTACCCACCTATTGTTACTATGGTCATTCGAATTTTGAACATTTATTGCTATGGTTACTATGGTCATTCGAATTTTGAACATTTATTGCTATCCATGTGCGATTAACAAGGTACCCACCTATTGTTATAATTGATTTGATACTATTTCAAGCTCTAATCAAAGAATCTGAGGATGCAGTTTTCCTTCTAGCAATGTACTTTATTTGGCCAATTGCTTGGTGCTTTCGGGAAATATTGAAACATAAAGTAAAAAAGTAACTTTCATTAAGGATATTGATTTAGTAGTCTTTTGGATGAGGATCCTCTTTATATTGACAATGTTTTGCACCAATTCAAAAACGTTATGATCAATTCTATAAAGCATTGGATTTAAGATCGAATCCATTTTAACTCTGGGAGGATAATGTGCCATGAGGTCCATTGAAGAACAATCTATGAAGGCTCATTTCCAAGCTTTGTTCAAATGTGTTTTTCATAGGATTTTCTAAATGGACATACTTCATGTATCTCAAGTCACTAAAGTGTCACAAAGTCCACATGATCACAATTTTTAAGTAAAAACATAATTAAAGAATCAATTGCAAGTCAAAAGTTTACTATCAACAAAGTTAACCCAATGCTTAAGGATTTTCGAAAGAGAGGAAAGGCAAACTTATTTCATAGAACCGAGAGTCTATTTTCTATTTTGTAGAACATAAAAAACAATGTAAAGATGATTGAGCTTTGGAAAAATTATGGAATTTCAGCTATCTTCAATGTTCAAGCATTGGATTTGAGGACAAATCCTGATGTGCTACGTTTGAAACAAATTGAAGTACTAGTTGAAGAAAGCTCAAGGAAAATCATCAGGGGGAGCAGAGCTTGCACATTAACTAACTTGTTTGCTCATTTTGTAGGAAAACACTTGAAGATTATTGCTGAGAAAAAAGCTTCTTTGGAAGAACAAGAATTGTCATATCATTTGATAACTTAGCAACAAGATACTTGTCCCAACAAAACTCTCAGATTGTTGAGCACGTTGGAGGCCAAACCAAACCACCCTTGATAAACCTTTCATATGTTTTTGTCCATAAATTTTAGAAGACAATAGCATAAGGGGGAGAGTTTCTTTAGGAGTCTCTACCATCCCACTTTTTGCAGTAATTTTTGTTGATGTCTCTCATTTGACCTCGCCTTCTTCCAATTAGAGAAAAGCTTGTAAAATCCATTTCTTTTTTCTGTCGAAATCCCTCTCATATAAAGTTTTTTGCAGCCACAAATTGATAAGCCTTTGACTTCTTATCACCTTCACCTAATTTAATTAGATTTCAAAAAAATCTGTACAAGCCCACCATCTTCGCAGCCATTAACTAAAAGGCTTTCGTCCTTATCACCTCCACCTTCTTCGATCATATTTAGAAATGCAACATGCAAGCACACCATATTTGCAGTCATTAATTTATAACCACTTTACCTTACAATCACGTCTGGAAGTCCATCCTTCAAGCACACAATGGAAGGAATTACTTTTTCATTTGATGCAGATATTTTAGAGGCTACCTAAGACTTCCTTAGAACATTTTATGGAGGGTGTTGACCTTATAATATCAAGAGAATTTTGTTACTTTTAGTTTTTAGAGAAATCCTCTAAACAATCTTACATTTCACTCGGTGAGTAATATACATTTGTTTGTTAGTTTTATCATCTCGTTGCTAGTTATAAAATTAGTGACTTGCTACCAACTGCACCACTTTGTGTGAGAGAAATTCGAGAAGAACTCAAGAGAAACATTGTAGAGTTGTTTGTCATTCTGTAATTTTCCTACTGTTTGTGTAATGTCATTCGATAACATTGGCACATCAAAACCCATATTTTCTATTGCACTGCGCATACATTTTTCACATCATTTGTCATCAAAGTCTTATCTCTTTTGAAAAAACTTTGTTGGTGCACTTGAAAATATTCAATAAAGGTAAGCAATTATTCCCGCTCTCCAATTATAGTAAGAAGTTATAAACATTCTCCATCTACTCATGAGAACAATATGTCTCCACAAGGTAAGTTTATGGCTTTACAACCAAAACAACGTCCACGTGAGAAAACATCAATATTTGAGGAACCCGAGGTTGATAGTTTCCATGAACTACTAGATGAGTTCAAAGCTTCCCTGAATGAGTTGAGGTTGACAACTTCTAAACATGCTAGTCAAACTAAGGAGATAGTGGATGACCTCGATTTCAAGGAGATGCTAAATTCAGCGGAGTTTAATGACGATTTACCTGTTTGGATAAATTTATAGAACCTTGAAATGAAGAAGCAAGTGAGAAGAAGTCCTTGACAACAAATATTTAAAAAGATATATGCATCAAAGATGTCTTTGCTCATGATGAAAACTCGTATGGGTTAAACTAGTTTATGAACAAAGATACTAATGCTCTTATTCTATTCTCAAAAAATAAACCCCTAGATCTTGATGTTCATATCTTGGTAACACTCATTGAAAAATGCCTTTAAACGAAAATGAGAACAAAGAACTTTATAAGGTATGTGCATATAGTCTATTCAGCCAAGGGTTTGATTTGATCGGGACACCAAAGGTAATAAGTGAGTGATATGAGCGAATTATTCAATTAAACCCTTACCTTTATGATATTGGTTTAACTAACATTGCATGTTATCATGGTATTGATTTTAAATTTAAGAAATCAAACATTACCATTGTGATGAGCATGCGTTTATGGATGTCAAAGATATGTTCTTAAAAGATTTTAATCATGTGTTTCCTTATTTAGATAACAATGGATTAATGAGCCAACACAATCTTAGAAGTGAAGTCAATGACATGTTTAAGGTCATATTTGTATACCCTTGCTTTGTTTATATTAATAATAAAGGATGGATCCTAAGGTTGATTGAATATGTTAAAGAATTTTATATTGATAGAAAATTTAGTGCTAAAGAATTTTATTGGTGGTTTAATTGAATGCAACCTTTTATTATATTCGAGGATGAAAGGAAAACAAGGTTTTGGGTTTCTATGGAAATTGTTGAGGAAAAGACTGAGGAATATAAGTCCACCGAAACAAGGGTAAGAGATCTTTCTTCGGTTTTTTTTTATACATTGCGATGAAATGCTTGCTATGGTCTTTCAAATTTCGAATATTGGAGGTTATTCGTGTGTGATTAGCAACGATTGCCTACCTATTGTTTTAATTGCTCTGATACTGTCCCAAGCTCTTATGAAAGAATCCAAGGATGTGGCTTTCTTCTTGCCATATCCTTTATTTGGCAAATCAGTTTTTATTTCGGGGAAGATGGGAACATAAAGAAAGAAAAGTAACTTACATTAAGGATTTTGACTTGACTAGTCTTATGGTTAGTGATCCTTATTATATTGACAAAGTTTGGCACCAATCAAAGAGTGTTAATGGTCTTTATGTGAAGCTTTCAATTTGAGGTGAAATCCACTTCAATCTTAGGAGATGATGTGCCACAGGGTCCATGGAAGAACAATCTATCAAGGCCGATATCCAAACTTTGTTTAAGTGTATTTTTTTATAGGATTTCCTAGATGGACATACCTTTTGTATCTAAGGTCATTCAAGTGTCTCATGGCCGATATGATCAAAATTTTCAAGTTAAAACATAAATGGAGAACCAAGGGCAAGCTGAAAGTCTACATTCAACAAAGTTTGCCCAATGTTAAGTGATTTTTGAAACAAATGGAGGCAAAGTTATTTAAAAAAACCGAGAGCCTATTTTGTATTTTAGAGAACTTAAACAAAAATGCAATGAAGCATCAGGTGAGACTATGGAGATTCAGCATTCTTCATTGCTGAAGAATTTTATTTGAGGACAAATCCTCAAATAGCAGGGGAGTATATTCTGCCTTAGATTCAGCACAACCTAAACTATGCGCAAAATTTCCTTACAACATTATTAGTTTCTATTTTATTGGTTTCGATGGATTGCATACGCAGAAAGCTAGTAAATATGGCAACTTACTACCTAAGTGATGAATCCATATCTTTTTAATGAAGCAAGAGTGGAAGGTCTAGCATTATAAAATCCTCATTCAACTTGACTTCACAAAAGTTTACAAAATGCGGCGCAACTTTTTATTTGGACAAGAATTATACATTACACGTTTTGAAATAGAATTAAAGTAATCCTTTGTCAGAGATCTCCCTCGCCCTCTCCCATTACAAGACTTGTTGTTCGGTCTTTCATCGTTAAGTCCAACAACGTCATCTTTCAACTTATCAAGTGAAATCCCTCTATTTGTGGTGTCCTCACCAACCAAGGTTCTTTGTTGCATCATTATTTTGGGTCTTTAGATTTTCTAAACTAAGGTTCAAACACAATTCGAATTTGGGTTAACATTTTGTAATTATCATTTCGATATTTCTATTCAATATATGGTCACTGATTAATTATATTTTGAGAATAATCATATCAGATGGGACTTGGTGAATGTGCATGGATTTTCTAACTATCAACAAGATAACAATAAAGTATCGGCATCATATTCAAAGGTTAGACAATAAGCATGATGCTTTACATGGTTCATGTTTATTTTCAAAAATAGGCTATAAGAATGGATATCACCAAATATGCATGAAAGAAGGAGATGAATGTAAACCGTTTTAAAAAAAAAAACATAGTCTTTATGAGCTATTGGTGATGCTATATGGATTATCTAATGCACCGAGTACGTTTATGAGATTAATGAAGTATTGTCTTTGTGAGGGGTTATTAATATCGTTTGAATTATTTGATGCACCGAGTACGTTAAGAGCTTTTATCATAAATTTTTTTCTTCTTTACTTTGATGATATGTATCAAAATGTTAAACGCACATGTTGAACATTTGAACTCAGTTTTCGTTGCTTTGCGAGAAAATAAACTTTATGCTAACTTGAAGAAGTGCACTTTTTCATGGATTAACTAGTTTTTCTTGGTTTTGTTGTAGGACCAAAAAGAGTTTCGATGGATCAAGAGAAATTCAAGACAATTCCAGAGTGGCCAAGACTTAAGATTGAAATGAAGGTTGAGAGTTTCCATGGATTTTCTAATTTATTTAGAAGGTTTCTTAGACATTTTAGTACTATTACGACACGTTTGAACGATCTTGTTTAAAAGCATGGTGAATTTAATTGGACCAACGTACATGAAGAGGCTATTAACCTTCATTAAGTGAAACTTAGTTTAGTAAAAGCTTAATGGAGTTGATTTGAATTGTCCAACTTATGAGAAGACATGTAAAGTGGATGGAATTCATTGAAATGTTTCCATGTGTTATCAAGTACAAAAAAGGTAAGAAAAATATTGTTGTTGATATATTATCTTGAAGGTACATAGTTCTAAAATCCGGACAATCTAAATTGCTTGAATTTAAATTAATTATAGAATTATGCACAGTAGATTTTGATTTTGGTGAAATTTGAGAACTATGTGATAAAAGATTGTATATTTTGATTATTGTAGATATCATGGTTATTTGGTTTACAGAGAACTTAAGCTGGAAAGGATAGTATTTTTGTAGTTGTTGATAGGTTTAGTAAGATGGCACATTTTATTGCATGTTTAAAATCTAATTATGTTCCACATGTTGAATATTTGTTCTTTAATGAAATTATGTGGTTGCATGGCTTACCAAAAAATATTGTAAGTGATCGAGATATTAAATTTTTAAGTCACTTTTGGAGAAAATTATGGAGTATGTTAGGCATCAAACTTTTTTTTTTACTATAGCACACCCACAAACAGATGGACAAATGAAGGTATTTAATTGAACAATATCTACTTTATTAGGAGAGATTATTTCTAAAAATTTGAAACAATCGGAGAAGTGTTGAAGAAGATATTGATGTCATGCAATGATGCTCTATGTGCATTAGTAGAGGAAATCAAAATGAAAAAATCTATGCAACACAAAAACAAAATGTCGAAAATTTAAAGTCTTAAAGTAGATATTGATGTCATCCAAGGTGGTCAAGAATACAAGACCAAGAGCTCAAGCCCACTATGACATATGAAAGTGCATGCAACTTTCTTGAAATCAAACTCTAACTTGACTAGCAAGATTCGATTGGCAGATTCGATAACCTTCCAAAAGTTATTTGAAAACGTTTCCTTCACAAAAATTGTAGTTGCCTTCAATATGTTTTTAGAATTAAAGGGATCATAAAATTCGGACATAAAACAGAAGTGCCCCACAACAATTCCAAAAATTCTTTATTTAGTTTTATTATTTAGGTTAAGTTTCATAATGTTTTTAGTTTTTTTTCTAATTACTTTCTATTTTCTAATTTCATTATTATTAGTTTAGAAAGTTTTTAGCCTATTTAAATGAATCAAAGTTATTATAATATGATAACATTTATGACTAATTTTTCTAGTGTGTTAGAAGAAAATTTTCTTTTTCGTCCTTTGCAAAGAACTTGAACTTCTTAAAGTTAAATCCGGATGAATAAGCTTTGATTGCTTTGATTCTTACCAACAAGTTTAGTTTGGGTCAAGCTCCTTGTTTTATTACTTAGGTTTTGTCAACCAGGTTCGATTGGGGTCAAGTTATTTGTAATAGATTCAAAGGTGATCTAGATAGATTTTCCCAAATTATTAAAGGGTATCAAATTTGATATACCCATAGTTCTTATCAAAAAAATTTGTTTGACATCTGAACTTACTTAGCGACTTTAATTTAGTCAATTGGAGCTATTTTCCTTAGTTTTAACGATGCACGAAAAAATTATACCTCAAACAAAAACAATTTGTGTGCTACCTAAAACGTTTGTTCAGCCTCTTTATCTAGCAAAAGCCTTGGATTGAGTTTTTCAGCGGTATTTGGGTAACTTTAAAAAATGCATAAAATGTTTGTATGACGTACGAAAAAATTTTGTGCCCTAAGTGAAATGTTCGCTCATCATCTTAACCTACCAAAAGGCTTTAATTGTGCTGTTTATCAGCATTGGAGTAGGTTTTGAGACAAGCATAAAGCTTGTATGATGTACGAAAACTTTTTCTACATTGCCCAAAATGTGTGTTCAGTCCCTTAACAGATCGAATGGATTGAATGGAGCCATTTGGCGGCATTTGAGAAGATTTCGGGCTTCGGCTTAGGTCTTAGAGCCTAGGGTTTGCATGTAAGGCCTCAGTGCTGAGGGATTAGGATTTACGTCTTAGGGCTTTGGGCATAGAGCCTAGGCTTAGGGCTTAAAATTTATTTCTTAGTGCTTAAGTCTTAGGACTGAAGATTTAACTCTTGGGGCATAGGGCATGGGGAATATGGCTTTGGATTTACATCTAATTTCTTAGGGATTATGGCTGAAGGTTTGAATTTAAGGCTTTGGAATTAGGATTTATGTCTTAGGGCTTTAGGTTTAAGGCTTATGGTTGATGTCTTAGGACTTATTGGTTAAGGCTTTGGACTTTGGATTTATAAGTTTGTTCTTAGGGCTTATGATTAAGGTTTTTGTTTTACGGCTTAGGGCTTACTACTAGGGCTTAGGATTTAAGTCTTATGGTATAATACTTTGGGCTTATGGTTTAGGTGTTAGTGCCTAAACACTAGGGCTTAGGACATTCAATTTAGTGCATATGGTGTACGGTAGTCTTAGTGCTTATGGATTAATGTCTTAGGGCTCAAGGCTTAAGGCTAAGGTCTTAGAGGTTAAGGCTTTTGGCCTAGGAATTAGAGCTTTTGGATTAAGGCTTATGTCTTAGGGATAAGGGCCAGGGCCTAAGGCATATGGCTTTTCTTAGGGCTTAAAGCTTAGGGCTTAAGGCTTAGGGTTTAGGGAGTAAAGCTTAGGGTTTAGAGCATAGGACTTAGGGCTTAGGGCTTATGTCTTAAGTCTTAAAGGTTATGTCTTAAAGCTTTGGGTTTATGGTGTAGCACTTTTGGCTTAGGGATTTGTCGTAAGGGCATTGGTCTAAGGATTCAAACTTAAAGATTATTGATTAGGGATTAGGGATTAGGGATCAATGCTTAGGAGTTAGCGCTTAGGGCTTAGAGCTTATTGCTTACGTTTTACGTCTTAGGGGTTAAAGCTTAGAGCTAAGGGATAGCTTAAGACTTAGGTCTTAGCATCTACGTCATTGGACTTAAGGCTTGTGGCATAGGGCTTAGGGATCTGGTTTTATGTCTTAGGCTTAAGTTTTAGTGCATAGGGCTTAGGTATACAGCTTAGGGCTCATAGCTTTGGGTTAAGGCTTAGGGCTTAGGGTATGCATCTTACGACTTAAGGCTGAGGGCTACGGGGTTAAGTCTTTAGGCTTAGTGCTTAGTGCTTAGTGCTTAGTGCTTAGTGCACAGTCTTAGGGCTTAGTGTTTGTGTCTTACGTCCTATGGCTTAAAGTTTTCATCATAGGGTAGTAAACATTGGGCTTAGTGGTTACGTCTAACATCTTAGGTCTTGGGAATCAGAACTTAGGACTTGGGGTTTACATCTTGAGATTTAATACTTGGGGCTTACGTCTTAAGCTTAAGTTTTAGTGCTTAGAGCTTACGCCTATACAGATTAGGGCTTAGGGCGTAGGGTGTAGGGCTTTCTTCATAGGGCTTAGTATTGAGCGCTTAAGGGTTAAGACTTAGGGCTTAGAGCTTAAGGCTTTAGGGCTTACAACTTAGGGCCTAGGATTGAATGCTGAGGGCTAAGGGTTTAGGGCTAAGGGTTTAGGGCTCAGGGCTTAGGACTTAGGGTTGAGGGCTTAGGATTTGAGGCTAACGGCTAAGGGCTTAGGGTTTGCGTGCTAAGGCTTAGGAGTTAGGAATTGAGAATTCAATCTTATCACTTTTCGCTTAAGGTTTAAGCTTGGGGCTTTGGTCATAGGGCTTATATCTTAGACTTTAGGCGTTAGGGCCTAGGGTTACGTCTTGGGGCTTAGGGATTAAGGTTTACGTCCCAAGGTTTTCAGCTTAAGGCTTTTGTAGTAGGGTTTACATCTTAGGGCTTTAGGCATAGGGCTTACGTCCTAGGGCCTAGCCTTTATGGCTTAGGACTTTTGGTTTCTGTCTTGTGTTTTAGGGCATAGTGCTCAGAGCATAGGGCTTTGGTTTTACGTCTCAGTGCATAGGGCTTTACGCTTATGGCTTAGGACTTGGGCCTAAAATTGTAACAACCATGCTTTTCGTTTATTCTGTTGGTTATCAATAGTGAAGAATTTGTATCAACTTTTGTTGGTCAAATAGGCAAAAAAATGCAATTAGAAAATATACAAATAGTACATATTAAATTATAGGTTTAATTGTTTAATTAGTAAACATATCAAGATTAATGTATCTGTTAATTGATGTTTTAGGATTAAGGTTTTTTATTGGATGAATTGGACAACACTTATCTCATAAAAAAGTAAGAGAATAAAAGTAAAATTCGGTGGTACTGTAACGACTCGATTCCCGAGCCGCCCTTACTTCTCTTCTTACTTACTGACTTACTCACTTAGTTCATAAAATAGTTTACAAGGAAACTGTCGAATGATAAAAAACATACATTTGAATTTCACCTTTAAATAAAATACATAAGCATTTAAAAACTTAAAACTACAGCGGAAGACAATTACTTTAACTAAAATACATTCATTTTAAAAACATTGGTAATCCATCACACCAAAATAAGGGTATACATTTTAATTACATATCCAAAATATTCAAAACATTCAAAAACATTTTTATATCACGACTGTGTGTGTGTCATGCATCACTACCCGTCGGTCATCGCTCAATAAACCGTATCATTTGGACACTCCTCTGCTCTAACTCCTTGGTCAGTCACTTGAACAATTTCCTCCATTACATTCCCTACATTCCAAAGCCTAAACAATGAGCCTAAAGCTCAGTAAGTAGCATAACTATAAAATGCAATGCATGAGTATGCTATGTCGTTAAAACAATGCACAATTTCATTCACGTTTCTTAGGTTCATATCTTCTTTATCTTTGGAAATATTACAGGATCTCAAGAACACTCCCTCCACCTACTTCAACTTGTACTTATTTTGGGCCCACTTGCTACTTGGAGTGTTCAGGCCTGTAATAACACTTTACTTTACTGTTTCTTATATTCAAGTTCTTAATTCATTAGAGACGAAACATAATTGGCGTCCCATACCACCAATCATATCTCGTTTACCTCCAACTATGTTGTAAAACCATGCATGAAAATAGTTCGTAAACATTTTGTAAAACTATGATGCATGACCATGTGACTATGAAAACATCACTTAAATGAAATCCCATAACATGAAAATAAGCATACATCACCAAACATGTCATGAAAACAAACATGCAACACACATCAAACGTAATCCTAATCTTTGCAATGTAGTTCCACTTAAGGGCCAAACCATCTTAATGCAAACTTACCTTAGCTGCTTTCTTGAATCAATCAACTTGAGCCTTTTTTCAATCCAATAAATGACCTAAATATATAAATCATATACGGATCAGAATTTGCGTAAAGTCTTAACTTTCTATTCCAACTTCAAATGACTATAACTTCCTCGTTAATGATCTATTCCTGATTATTAAGGTGTCAAATTGTTCCTCAAGGAGTCTACCAGAACTTCTTAGAAGACGACAAATTCAGAAAAAACTTAAGCATGTCGAATTATGTCGATAAAACAAAGGGCATTCACTATTCGATCGACCTAAACTATGAGGGGTCGACCCATGTTGACAAAACAGAGACCGTGTGTTCTTAAATCAAGAACCGGTCGACCTAAACTATAAGGGGTCGACCGCAGCTCTCCCAAGTTTTTGTATACTAACTTGCGACGTCCATAACTTTTTATACATAGCTTCAAATTGAGTGATTAGAATGGCTATAAATCACTCTAAAAGTTTACTTTAACTCTTATGATGAAAACAAACTCTAATTCCCACTACCTTTCGACCGAATATAAAGAACTCTAACTTTGTTCATACTTAACTCCTTTCTTATCTCTTAGCATGAAATCACTCATTTTTATCAACCAATTCAAACACTACTAACATATTATCCTTACTGAACCTAAAAGAAAACTCATAGGATAGAAAAATTACCTTGAACCTCAGCTTCCACGAAAACTTCAGATTTTTCCTCCTCTCGTCTAACATATCTCACTCTTTTCTCTCACAATATCTCTTTCTTTCTCAACCTCACTCTTCTCTTGATCAACGTGAGAACTTCAGAGAAGATAGGGAAAAGAAATCATGATGGGAGGGAAATGGCAGACCATTCCTTCTTATCTCTTAATTAAACAAAATCAACATTTTCTTTACGTCCATCAATCAGATTTCCCCACGTTTTGGCTTACTTTTCAATAGCATGTATGAATGTGTCGACCGCTCGTCCAATTGTGTCGACCGAAAGTGTCCCAAGGGTTAAGTTGTGTCGACCCTTCCTCGATTCTGGGGTTGACCGAAGTATCCCACTTGTGTTGACAGCTCGTCTGTTGTGTCGACCAAAAGAATTCCCGAGAGTGACTTGGGTCGACCGCTTGGTCCCGGGGTCGACCAAAAGTGTTCCTGAGAATGCCTTGTGTCGATTCCTCTTAAATCCTAGGGTTGACCTAAAGTATTCAGTTGTGTCGACCCCTCTTCAATCTTGGGGTAGACCAAAACTATTCATTGTGTCGACCCCTCTGGGTCGACCGAAAGTGCCAATTGTGTCGACCCTTCCTAAATTCTTGGGTCGACCAAAACTTACTTGAAGGTAGTCCTTTAGTATATTTAACCTAACTTACTTCATACTTTACCTAAACCTAGCAACCATCAAACAATAGACTTCAAACAAACACCAATCAAACTCAAACACTTGGGCCGGTGCACTGTATGATACACCCCAAACAGAGTATTCTTATTCTAATTATTCATAATCGTAACCAATTCACGTGTTTTTAATTTTCCAACCTTTCCGAATACCTTTATTATTTTCTTCACCACCTTTGACCTACTAATTTACTAATATCCAAAATACCTTAACACTCTAATATTCAAGCAACATTCATAAAAATAAATCTTAAACATTTCCATCTTAAAGCCACAAAATTCATAAAATAAATGAGGGTTGTTACAGGTACTACCTCATGCTTTCTGAAAAGCCACCCCTTGCTCCACCTCATGCTTCTTGAAAAGCTACCTCTTGCTCCACCTTATGCTTCTTGAAGAGCCACCTCTTGCTCCAACTCATGTTTCTTGAAGCCTCCTCTTGCTCCACCTCATGCCTGAGAAGCCACCTCTTGCTACACCTAATGCTTCTTGAAAAGCCACTTCTTGCTCAACCTTATTCTTCTTGAAGAGCCACCCTTTTTCTCCACCAAATGTTTTTTTAAGCAACCTCTTGCTCCACCTCATGCTTGAAAAGCCACCTCTTGCTTCATCGCATGCTTCTTGAAAAGCCACCTCTTTACTTTTCTATTTCCCTTATTTTTTTTTCACAGCCCTCTTCTATTCTCTCAAAGTTAAAAGAAGGTTAGAGATATTTCTTACAAAATCGGAGAAATTTTGGGAGGTTAGCGCCTAAAAAGGTGTTTTTGTGCACTTTCAAGTGCGATAAGTAGAAGACCCTCGAATTAGAAGCTTAAATTTGAGTTTGTTTTTAGGTTATGATGTGAATAAGGAGCTTTAATCAAGTGTTATGATTGTGCGAAGGAATTGAGATAAGTAGTGTGTGCATGTTTTTAGTCATGATTAGACTACATTACAAAGTATTAGGTTTCAATTATATTAATTTTGCTTAAAGTAATGTTGAAAAATAATATGATTTCATGGCATTTTTTTATCTATTGTAGATACATGCTAGTCATGAGATAGAAGGTATACATGAAATGTTACGATTTTGCATAATACTATTCTCTTGAATGTGATTTAGTTGTTGTAGAGTTTATGCATGTTCATGGATCATTGTTTTATAAAAAAGAATGAAAAGAGTTTTGCACGCATAAACTTTCATTTGTAACAGAATGAATGAATAAACTTTAATATATATATCAGATTCGTTGTGAGACAAGATCATAGAAGAGTTGTTCAAAAAGAAGGAACTCAAGGGATACCCTTTTTGCTACCCGCTTATATAGTTCTCTAAAAAATCTATATGCATCTAAAAAAGAGAAAGATTAATAATATATGTATGACTCGTTGTGAGACGGGATTATAGAAGGATTGTCCCAAAAAGAAGGGACCGAAGGCATACCCGTTTTGCTACCGGCTTATAGAGTTCGCAAATGAATCCATGGTTATCAAAAGAAAATTTATGAAAAGACCACATGAAATAAAGAGTTATTTTTCATAAATGCATTTGATATCATTTATACAATTATTTTATATTACACTACTTACTGAGAAATTGGCTCATTAGATGAACTTTGTAATGTAGGTAAGGATGATGATGAAGTTAATTTCGTTGATGATCATAATGGCGGCTAGTGAAGCTTGTCCATGGCGAGGAATTGTAGTTGCTAGAGTAAATGTGACCGGAGAGAAAAGTTGTTAAATATTTTGAATGTTTATATAGCTTTGAATAACTATGTTCCAGCAAGTCGGTTGTAAAAGCAATGTTTTGAAAAGCAAATTTTATGCAAAAACCTAGTTTCATGTACGTAAATAAAAGTATTTCTATACAAAATAGATTTGTTACTTAATATTTTACTATATTACATATATGAAAGAATGGGTTCTTACTTTTACAAAAGTCTTCCTCTATAAATGATTAAAAAAGCCTTTAAAAAGTTACATATGTATATATATTAGAAAAAATGAAACAAAATGGGTGTGACAAAAATACAGTGCTAAGGGCATTCAACTTAGTGCTTACGACATTGGGCTTAGGGTTTAGGGCCTAGGGCCTAGTGGGTAGGGCTTAGGACTTAGGGTTTAGGGTTTAAGGCCAAAGAGCTTACAACTTTTGGCTTAGAGCCTAGGGCTTATGGCTTAAGGCAATAGCTTAGGGCTTACAACTTTGGCTTAAGGTTATGCCTAGAACTTAGGGCTTAGAGTTTATGTCTAAGGATTTAGAGCTTAGAGCCTAGACTTTGGGCTTACATCGTGTGGCTTTAGTTTTTGTGCTTAGGCCTTAAGCTTAAGGCGTAGGTTTTAGGGCTTAAGGCTTAAGAAAATGGGCTTAGAACTAAAGGCTTAAGGCTTAGGGATTAGTAATATGAGCTTAGGGCTTCAGGCTAGTGGCATGGGACTTTGGGTATATGTCTTAGGACTTAAGGCTTAGGGCTAAGGGCTTAAGCCTTAAGGTTTAGGGAGTAGGACTTAGAGCATAAGTCTTAGGTCTAGGGCTTATGGTGTTTTGCTTAGGGTTTAGGGTGTAGGGCTTAAGGATTAAAACTTAGGGCTTAGGGCTCATGGATTAGGGCTTAGGGCTAATGGCTTAGTGTATAGCCTTAGGGCTTAGTGTATAGCCTTAGGGCTTAAGGCTTGGGATTAGAGTCTAGGCCTTAAGAATTACATCTTTGGACTTAGAGCTTAGGACTTAGGGTGTAACACCCCTTTTTCTTTCTTTTTTTTTTACACTTGAAAATCAGTGGCAAAATTGTTTTCTTTTCTTTGAAATCTTTAATTCGTATAAATCTTTTACTCTAAAACACAGCGAAAAGTCATTAAGTAAATAGCAAACTCATTGTTACTAAAATTGAAATTGCATTTCCAAAACATGCTTCATTTATACATAGGGTTAGTTTACATATATAATTAACATTTTACAAAAGACATCTTAAAATATAGTACTTTCAAAATACATCAAAACTTTTTTCTTTCGTTCATTCCCACTGGTCGTCGCTTAATAGTTCATGCATGGCCCGAGCAAGCCTTCTCCACAACATTACATCATGTGGTGATAACTAAGTTCTTTACTTTTGTTTTCATCACCTACATCACAAAGCTTATTCTAATGAGCTTAAGGCTCAATAAGAAATCATATTGAGTGACATGCGTAACTTGAGCCTGATTTTGTAAAACATGCATATTCATTTCGTTCTCTATTGTGTAATTATTGCTTATTGATCCAGTTTTCCACTTTGTGGTTCTATCTAATCCTCATGACCGAGCTTTTCGCCTCGTGGTTCTACCAATCATGTTCGGATTTCTACCTCGTGGTTCTACCTAGTCCTCCTGACCAAGCTTTCCACCTCATGGTTCTACCAGCCATTTACATGTTCGGCTTTCCACCTCGTGGTTCTACCTAGTCCTTGTGACCAAGGTTTCTACCTCGTGGTTCTATCTCATTCATTTGTTAGGTATATTCATGCATAGAACTTTGAGGATTTTCAGAACGAGAGTTAGCAATAACGAGTTCCTCCCATCCCACCATGAAAACATTTTCGTTCTTTTTGTAGGACATGATGCATGAAAATTACACAAATGCATGGAAAACATTTTTGTTCTTTTTGTAGGACATGATGCATGGAAAACATGCATGGAAAACATTTTCGTTCTTTTTGTAGGACATGATGCATGAAAATTACACAAATGCACAATGTGACATTCATGACATAAAAATAAAGCATGCATAAAACATTTCGCAATCAACATAAAAAAACGTCTCCAAATGAAGATAATTGTTATCTCTTAAGCATACTTATCATAAACTTACTTCATTACTTTACTTAAACCTAGCAATCATAAAAAAAATGTCAAACAAACACCAATCAAACCCAAACACTTGGGCCGGTGCACAGTGTGATACACCCCAAACAGTGTATTCTTATTTTACTTATCCATAAAAGTAACCAAATTACGTTTGCTTTTATTTGTTTCTAATTATACAGCCTTAATTCTACTCTTTGTGACGTAGTCCCCGAAGGGCCAAAGACATGCAAGATTCACTTATTTAGATTCCAAGCTGCAAAATACTCATTAATTCCTTTACCTTCTTCACTTGATTCCAAACATCTTTAACATCACAATTATGCTTACATTAGAATTTTCCAAATTTATCTTGTTTTTCAGCCAACTTACAACAGCCATAACTTGAGTTATAGAACTCCAATTCTTATGAATAAGAAACAAAATTCTCCCTTACGGTGTCTACTACAGTTCATCAATAGACTTGAAATTCAATTTCTCAATGAAAGATCATATAAAATCTGTATCTTTAAAATCAGATACATTATCTCCGCTTTTGTATGGACACGATAACACCATGTTTTTCATGCCATTTCCATTAATCAAAATCATACTCAAACTCTAAGAACTCCACTATAGGGTACAAAAGAACACTTTAATAAACAAACATCATACCTTATCCCCAGCTTCGTGGTCCCTCTTTCTCATTATTCAAACTCACAAAACACACTTGGTTTGCACTACTCACACTAAACTTCCAAATTCAGCTTCAACCTTACATTTTTCTCGACACAACTCTTGAGAGAATTTAGAGATAATTGAGAGAATTTCGAGCATCAAATGCCAGCTGAGGTTCCCAATATCCTCTTGCTAAGCAGCCCATGAATGTGAAGAGTTATGCATATGATTGAGGAGGCAAGCATGAGTTGGAGAGCCAAGCATGAGGTTGAGTTAAGCATGATGTGGCTTTACCAAATTTTCTTCTCCAATACTTAACTCACTTGTCTCAGACTCTAACCTTACTTTTTATTTCTTAAAGCATTCCTTTCAAAGGCGTATTTTAACACACTACTATCAATACTTCGTGATGCACTTATCTAGATTTAAATGGCGTAACTTACATTTATAATAACTAAGGTACTTAAATGGCTTGGGGGTTCCATTCCACCCCACTTATTTAAAATTTTGTCCCCAAAATTTACACACTAAAAGAGTTTAGGATATTCCTCTTCCATGTCTCGTTGTCTATCCCAAGTGGCCTCCTCAATCAAGTGATTTCTCCATAGTACTCTAACTAAGGTGATTTGCTTGTTCCTTAGCTCTTTGACCTTTGAGTCTAATATCCTAACTAGTTGTTCTTCGTAAGTTAGGGCTGGATTTACCTCATGAAAACTCGGTTTAATTAATTGGTCCGGACCCCGAATGGACTTCCTCAACATTGATATGGGGAACACATCATGTACACCTTGCATTGCTAATGGTAGATCTAATTTGTAGGCCGTTTTACCAATCTTTTTTGCTATCAGGAATGACCCGATGAGCCTTGGAGATAGCTTCCTCTTCTTGCCAAAGCGCTTTATCTCCTTAAATGGGGAAACTTTTAAATATACCTCATTTCTTTCTTTGAACTCCGATTCCCTCCGTCGCCACTTTGATTCTTTCTCTAATCACCTGCACTTGACCTTTGGTTTGCAGCGAAATCTCGGGACCATAAAATTGAGCTTCACCAACTTCGTATCAATAGAGAGGCAATCTACACTTTCTACCGTAAAGTGCTTCATACGGGGCCAGGCCAATCGTTGCTTGACAACTGTTGTTATAGGTGAATTCCACCAACGGTAAAAGCTTATTCAAAGTCATTTGGAACTTAAACACACATGCTCTTAGTATATCCTCAAGAATCTAGATTGTTCATTTGGTCTAGTAATCGGTTTGAGGATGAAATGTTGTGCTTAAACTTAAGCTCGTCCACATAGCTTTTTTTAAACTCTTTCAAAACTTAGATAAGAACTTCGGATCACGATTCGACACTATGGAGACTTGGACTCCATGCAACCTCATGACTTCCTAGTTGTCCAGTTCTGCGTACTTGTCCATGCTCGAACTTAATTTGATGGCGAGGAAATGAGCCGATTTCCTGAGTCTATCCTTTATGACCCATATTGTGTCATGTTCTTTTGTGGTATTTTGTAATCCAACAACGAAAACCATTGCAATGTGCTCCCACTTCTATTCTGAGATTGCTAAACATTGCAAGGTTCCAGCCGGTCTTTAATGTTCGGCTTTTAGTGTTCGACACTAGAAGGCCATTTCACATCACGATACATCTTGGTACTCCTGGGATGCATCGAGTGCACAGAGGAGTGTGCCTCTATTAGAATGTCTCTTCGTAGTTCTGAATTGTCTAGCACATACAACCGGTTCCCATACTTTAGGATGTCATCCTTTGAATAATGTACTTAGGAGGAAACCGTCTCTTTGCCTAACACATACTTTCTATAGATTGGGTCTTTTTTCTGAGCAATCTTTATCCTTTCCAAGATATTGGGCTTAATTGTCATAGCCATTAATATAGATATTAAGTCGGAAATTACTTTGAGTTCAAACTTACTCATTTCCTCCCAGAGTGGCATATGCATCGATGATAATGTGGCTTGTACCACTGCTGACTTCCTACTGAGAGCATCAGTGACTACATTGGCTTTTCCTAGATGGTACTTAATTTCAAAGTGATAGTCCTTAACAAATTCAAGCCATCGTCTTTGCCTCATATTTAGTTCTTTCCGTGTAAACAAATACTTTAGGCTCTTATGGTCTGAGTATACTTCACATTCCAGACCATATAAGTAATGCCTCCATGTCTTTACGCAAAAACCACCGCCGCTAATTCTAAATCATGCGTTGGGTAGTTTTTCTCATAACTCTTTAACTGTCTTGAAGCATAAGGACATAGCCCAACCCAACCTTGGCTGCATCGAAGTAAATCTTTAACTTCCCGTAATATCCTGCTAATCCAAGAAAACTTTGTACTTCGCCCACATTCTTTGGTTGCGGCCATTCCATAACAGCCTGAACCTTTGTTGGGTTGACCGAGATACACTCCCTATATAGAACATGCCCGAGAAATTGGACTCTGTCTAGCCAAAATTCACATTTCAATAATTTGGCGTACAGTTTTTGTGCCTTCAAGGTAGACAAAACTGCCTTCAAGTGCTTTGTATGCTCCTTTTTTGATATCGAGTACACCAAGATATCATCAATGAAGACAATTACGAACTTATAAAAAAACTCCTTGAACACCCAATTCATCATGTCCATAAAGGCTGCAGGTGCATTAGTCAAGCCAAACGACATCACAAAAAATTTGTAGTGCCCGTATCTAATTTGGAACGCCGTCTTTGGGATAGCTTCCTCCTTGATTTTCAACTGATAGTACCCTGACCTTAGATCAATCTTTGAGAACACTTTATCGCCCTATAGGTGGTCAAAAAAATCATCTATTCTTGGAAGTGGGTACTTATTTTTCACTGTTAACTTGTTTAGTTTCCTATAGTCACTGTACATCCTCATCGATCCATCTTTCTTCTTAACAAACAACACCGGAGCTCCCCACGGTGAAAAACTAGGGCGGAAAAAGCCCTTATTAAATAATTCTTCAAGTTGAGCCTGCAAAGCTTTCATTTTGGCTACGGCCATCCTATAAGGGTTCTTGGATACAGGCTCAACTCATTGGAATGACGAATTCAATTTCTCGATCAGGCGGGAAACCTAGAAGATCATTAAAAAAAACTTCGGAAAACTCTCAAAAAAGAGGGACTTTATAATCTTTGATGCAACACTAAATTATCCCAAAAATTAATTCAAGCCAACGCAAGTGGTGCATCCTCTAATTAAAACCTCCATGAGCATACCAATTTAGAAATTGGAGGATGCGGTCTAATGATGCAACGTGATTTTTAATTAGAAGAAAAGGGGAAAGACGTTCCATTGGAGAAGTTAAAATATAACACTTAAATTTCAGATTATTTTCCACAAAACCATGATTTTTTGTTTGAATTTTGTACACTACCATATGAGGCCATATTTGAATGCTTACTTGGCTAACTTTTGTTGGAGAGGGGACCACATGCTAGTGGTCCAAGGTGCAATGAATGGCGGCCGTAGGGGCTCCATTTGACCTCTGAGGCTGGTGTAGCTATTTTGACAAACTTTCAAATCTCCATTCTATATGGCATCTTCAGAAATATAGCAAACTTGTCCTGCTTTCTAGCAAGGGGCGGATTGTTGAATCGAGATGCCATTTGCTTTGTCAACCCAGGCTAACTAGGAAACTAAATTCATGGGTTTTATGGGTTTAGTGAGGCTTCATGGATTTTTGTTTGGTTATGAGTTTCTTCTTTTTTGTTGCCTCAACAAGAAAAAATATGGAGGGGGAGGGGAGGGTGGGTCGGGTGAAGCTTGGGACTACCTTTAGCCATGCATGGAAAAATCGGGCAACAACTAGGTGGTTCTTGACCACCTCTCTTTTTATCTTTTTAGCAAAATCAGGTAAGGGCTTTTAAACACTCCACTAGGCACCAATTCTCACGTGGTTTTGAGGGTTTTTAATCTCTCTGATTATCATTTTGTTAGAATTTAAATTTTTAAGAAAAAATGAAGCTTATTAAGTTCCCTTGGTTAATGGTTTTCTCCCAAAGCTAGAGTGAACTCAGGTGCATAATACTCGATAAACCTCAATTGTCTCCCTTTGTTATCGCTTCCCTTCTGAGATAGGGAGGGCTAGGATTTATTGCACATTTTTAGCCACTCTTTTATGGACGTAGGGTAGGTTGGAATCTTCCTAGCTCCTCCTCGAACTCAGGTTTTTACGCTAAACAACAATCACCACTCTTCTCCTACTCACCGACCCTTGATCACTTCTAGAAACACCATTTCCACACCGTTCTATTTATTTTAACTATATACAATTGGTGAAGAGGGGGTGTCTTTATTTTTTGTGGATTTTAATAGTAACATGATTGCAAAGTTAAAGCACACGCTAGATCAAATCGAGCAAAAAGATGTTCAACCGTGCACCATGACAAGAACAACCTAAAATTATGATAAGAACTTCTGCATTTGTTACATGAACCATATTTTACTAATGAACTTACTTCTTTTTAGGGATATTGCAATAATTTAGTGTTACAAGTATCTTCTTTTTATCTTTGAACTTTCTTCGATGATTACTAATGAACAAGAGAAGGAGCCCAATAGTTTAGTCCTATTTCATTTGGATTAATGCCTGATACCTTTGCGAGAAAGGTTTCTCGGACTTGAAAGAGGAAGTCACTAAGTGAACATGCATCACTAACCCTAATCACATCTAGAAACACCATTTTCACACCGTAAAATTTATGGACGCCATATTTTATTGTCTTATACTGTGCTTGTTTTGTACTAGTTAGCCACAAATTTTACTCAGATCCATCTCTCTAGCCCATGTTATCTTTGATTCAAAATCACCTCCGAAAACTTACATTTCTAAAAATCTGAGAACATGTCACCCCTCCGACCTCCAAAAAGTCCCTTTAAACTATTTTTCGTGTACGCATGTTTTTCCTTGAATTTTTTACAGCCTTTTACCATTAAACTCAAGCATTTTTCCATTAAATTTCAGTCTCTAGCTCACTATGAATCATACAGTATGAGTGTTTCACTCAGACCCCTAAAATCCATCCTAGAAAACTTTTTACTTTCTCTCATTTCTGACAACCTATAATCCAAAACCCGTTATTCTAGTTGCATATGACTTTTTGGCAATTCGTTTGACAAATTCTATAACCACTCCTTTGAAAAATCCCTTGAAAGCCTTGCCCGAAGCCCCTTTCAAACCATTGCAAAGAAGCCACTCAAACTGAGCTTTAAAGCATTTTTGCTAGACCAAGCCAACACTTCACCCATTTCCCTTGCCCTTGAACAACTATTTTCCTTGCCCTTCAACCTCCTGGTTTAGGTCCCCTTAAACTTTATGGGTTTTTGAGCACGTAATTTGGTATTGGAGCCCTACAAAATAATTAGTGTTTTGCCTCTAATTTTTTTTTATTTTATCAGTATCATTTTAGCAAAAGTTGGAGCACACAGTAGATCAAGCCGAGGAGTAAAAAGATTGTCAACCGTGAACCGTCAAATGAACATCCTAGAATTATGGTACAGACTCCGGCATTTGTTGCAAGAAGCACACAAAGGCTTCCAAAACTTGAAATTGAGCTAAGGAATGTCTCCCAAAAACAAGGTGAGGAGAAGGTGGGAGTAGTTGTTAAAGAATCTTTTGAGAAGGTTGGATGATAGCATTGTTCTTGAAAAGAAGCACAATTCCTTTGAGTTTAATGGCCAACGCTATTCCTTAGAGCCCTTATATTGGCCTTGCCATGGTTAAGAACAAAGCGTGAGGATAGTGCCTTGGCAGCCAAATATGAAAGTGGTATTGACAACATAATTTTTTTTATGTATGCACCACCCCCTTCGCGTTAGAGAAAAAAACAACCAAATATGCTAGTTCCTTACAAAAGTTGACCCAAAATTGCAATTTATGTGTTAATATTCAAATCTAGCATCTATTTTTCACCGAATAAGGAAACAAAGGAGCTGGAAGATCTTCTATTGGACACAATCATGGCTTAGGTGATCAAGTAAATGAATGGCTAAACTGCACAAGGTTGTGACTGAAAGGTTGTATTCATTTAACCAAGGTCTGAGTTATTTTCCTTTGATTGCTTTTGAGCATGCTAATTTGGGAATTGAGAATTTTTGATAAGGTGGGCGTATTTTGTCTTACCATATTATGGCACTAAGGTTTTAATGAGTTCCAAACTCTCTAAAAATGAATATATTAGCATATGTGTAGATGAAATTTTCTAGCATGGATCTGTCACATTTTTAATTGATCATTTGTACAGCTTTTAAACGGATTAGAATAAAGTTGTGACTTGTGTGGTACCCTCCTCACACAAAAACTGTTTATCGGTGGTTAGAGGGAATGCAACCCTATATTATACTTAAAAATTCAATGGTTAATGAAATTTGAGCTATGGAATTTATTCAAACACACTATTTCAATTGGATCATTGCTAGACACCTTTGGGAGAGAGTGTATTGTGACTCTAAGGGGAAGTCACAGATGAAACATATACGTTTGAGAAAATACATTGAAAGAAAACAACCAAGACCAATTATATTGAATTTTATAAAGGGAGCTGAAGATAATCATGAGGGTTTTGGATTTTAGAACAAATCCTTACAACCCTGGGAGGATTATGTGTCTCGGATCAAGTAGAGAATTTTTGCTGTATCAAGTGAATTTTATCGGCAGTGCTATCTCAGAAGACAATATTTTCGTGGATCCATCAAAGATTTAAGTAATCAAAGATTGGACACAACAAAGAAATGTGAGATATATACAGAATTTCTCGTGCTCAGAGGTTCATAGAAGAATTCTATAAAATTGATATGTTTTTGACTCAATTAACAAAAAAGAACCTAAAAATTTAGGTGGCCAGTTTATTGTAAATAAAGTTTTCAAGAACTAAAAGATAAACTTCCCATGGGCTCAGTATTAAAACTTCCGAATTAAAATGGACGTTTTAGTATTTATTGTGATGCATCAAAAATATGACTTGGATGCGTACTTATGCAAGAAGGGAAGATGATTGAATATGCATCAAGGAAATTCAACGAATACCTTTTTGCTTCATGGGGTAAAAATACCTTTTTGCTTCATGGGGTAAAAATACCTTTTTGCAAAACCTATTTCTTTAGTTTTATCATTTCACCATTACAAGATCATTTAATTGCTAAAATATCTTCATCGTTAATTTTTTAAATCATACTTAGCTTAACTAATTAATTCACAAGTAATAAACTGATTTTTAGGAATAAATTAAATAATAAGGATTAATGAACCTTAATTACCACACAATTATCACTAATTATGACTTAATTATGATTAGGCTCTAATCCTAAAGTTACATGCATCAAATTTTAGTTTGCCTCCATTTCCTAAACTTGATTCAACATGTGTAACTTCAAACAATTTCTAATTACACCATTTAATACCTTAAAGTAATTAATATGTGCATTTGTAATACAATAAGGCTTAGGGCGGAAGCCCTATATGTTAGGGCTTAGAGCTTAGAGTTTAGTTCATAGGGTTTATATATTTTGGCTTAATGCTTAGGGCTCAAGGCTTAGGGCTTGTGGTTGGGCCTTAGGGCTTAGAGCGTAGAGGTTAGGTCATAGGGCTTAAGGTTTAGCACTTAAGGCTAAGGACATAGGGTTGAGGTTTAGACCTTAGGGCTTTGGGTTTAGATCTCATGGCTTTGGACTTACGACTTAGGGCTTAAATATTACAGATTAGGGCTTGGAGCTTAGAGCTTAGGGCTTTGGGCTTAGGGATTAGGGTTACATCATAGGGCTAGGCCTTTAGGTTTACATCCTAAAAATTAGTGCTTATAGATTAGGGCTTAGAGCTTATGGCTTAGGGCTTCATACATAGGCCAAAGGGTTGATGATTTTGGGATTATTGCTTACATGTTAAGGCTTACAGTTTAGGAATAACGTTTAGGGCTTATGATTAACGTCTCAGATCTTAGTGCTTAGTTTTAGGTTTTGAATCATAGGCCTTAGGGCTTAGAGTCTATATCTTAACACTTAGGGTTTGGGGCTTAAGGCCGAGGGGTTTAGTCTTAAGTTACATCTTGGGGATTAAGGCTTAGGGCTAAGTGTGTACGTGTAATCGCGTAGTGGTTAGGGATCAGGGTTTCGGTCTTAGGAATAAGAGCTTGAGGCTTAGGGATTAGGGCTTAGGGTTTAGTTCATAGATCTTTGTCCTTAGGTCTTAGGGCTTATGGTTTACGTCAAAGGGCTAAACCCTTACAACTTAGGGCTTAAGGTTTACATCTTAGGGCTTATCGCTTTGGGGTTAGAGATTCGGGCTTTGAATTTAGGGCTTAGGACTTGGAATTTAGGGCTTAGGACTTGGAATTTAGGGCTTAGGACTTTGAATTTATGGCTTATGGCTACTCTTAGTGCATAGAGCTTAGTGCTTGGGGCTTAGGGCTTGTGGTTTAAGTCTTAAGACTTAGGCTTAGAGATTAGGGATTATGGTTTAGGACATAGAGATTTCGGCTTACGACTTATGTCTTAGGGCTTAGGGCTTACGTATTAAGACTTAGTTATGAAGACTTTTTGCTTTGGTCTTAGAAATTAATGCTAAATGCATATTTCTTAGGTCTTAGAGATTAGGGCTTAGGACTTACGACATATGGCATAAGATTAAGGGATAACTGCATATGAGTTATGGCTAGGGGCTTAGGCAATCGGGCATTGGGCTTAAAGGTTGGGGCTTGGCCATAGGGCTTAGGCCTTTGAGATAAGGGCTTTAGGTTTAAGGCTTAGGGATTATTGCTTATGACTTAGGCTTTAGGTTTAGGGCTTTGGGCTTTGGGCTTATGACTTAGAGCATAGGTCATAGGACGTAGAACTTTGAGATTAGGGTTTTGTATTTAGATCTTAGAGATTAGGGCTTAAAGCATTGGGCTCTAGGACTAGGGTTTTAAGCTTATGGCTTTGGGCTTTTAGCTAAGGGCTTATGGTGTAAGGCTTAGGCCTTAAGGCTTAGGGTTTTATGTTTAGGTCTTAGGGCTTTGGCCTTTAAGGTTTAAAGCTTAAAGCATCAGGGTTAGAGATTAGGGCTTAGATCTTCAGGTTTAGAGCTTAGGGCTTAAAGTTTACAGCTTAGAGTAGGTCTTAGGGCTTAACGATTATGTCTTAAGACTTAGGCTTAGCGCTTAGGGCTTAGGACTTACAATTTAGGACTTAGAGATTTGGGCTTCGAGCATACATCTTAGGGTTAGGGCATAGGGTTCATGGCTAACATCTTAGGACTTATGCTTTAGACNACCTTTTAAAGCTAACACTTAGGACTTACAATTTAGGACTTAGAGATTTGGGCTTCGAGCATACATCTTAGGGTTAGGGCATAGGGTTCATGGCTAACATCTTAGGACTTATGCTTTAGACTTTGGGCTTTTGGTTTAGGGATTAAGGCTTAATGCATAAGACTTAGGTGTTAGGGCTTAGGTCTTAGGACTTGAGGCTTATTGCAGGCTAAGGGATTAAAGCATAGGGCTTAGGGCTAAGGGCCTAGGCAATATGGCATTGGGATTAGAACTTTTGGATTAGGGGTTAGTGCTTAGGTCATATGGGTTAGGATTTGTCTTTGGGCTAAGGGATTACCCCACTTGTTGAAGCTTAGGCTTAGGAATTACCCCATTAAATGTGGGTATGATAACCTTCAAATTTTTGAAATCATCCTGGTTGACATGCTTGTTTTCATTCAAATAATGATCGTCAAGAGTATTTTGCTAAGGTCATTCGTACTCATGTTCATCAGCAATAGAATCCATGTCTTAGTTAGCATCTATATGGTACTAATAACTCATACTTTCATTACGACTTTTTTTTGGCACTCGTTCTGGAGATGCTCGTGCATTAGGGTTGCACCCATTTGCAAACAATTGAAGGAT
>QAOC01004746.1:7517-19094 GCA_003255005.1 Begonia fuchsioides
ATAATATTATATTATAATATAATATAATATTATTAAAACATAATATTTATTTTGTAACGTTTTTTATTTTCGATCGATTTCCGCCGTTCCACTTAAAATCTCGACACGATCATGTGTCCACTTATTTCGTAAAGTCAACTTTTACGTTACATTCGAAAATCGTAGCTCGATTTCGTCCCGAGATATCCCAATTTATTTAGTTTGACCAAGTCGTCGCACGTGGCACATACGACAAATTTACGTTCTGTATACGACAATTAATTAGTCAAACTTCGCGAAAAATTTTCCTTGAAATCCGGGAATTAAAATTTCGGGTCTTTACACATCCTGTTAGATCTTATCGTCTGAAAAAGATTCAAAGCTTATGAGTATTGCTTCGTCTTGAACAAGGTCTCCATCATTGCTTCAATTCATCTGGTTCGAACCCTTCTTCCACCATTAAATTCCAAATCTTCGAGACCTCGATCAAATTCCCAACCACGCAAAATCCCTTGATGAGAAATGCGTAGGTCAATCCGTCAGGCTTGATCCATTCTTTCAGCTTCATTACAACATACTTAGCTTCTTCAACTAGTTTACAATGGCAAAGTATTGAGGTTATAATGAAACCCATAATTGTTCATCAAATGGAAAACTTCCACGCATTTCTTCATCTCCCTGGCCTCCGCAAAGGTCTTCAGGGCGATTCTGTATGTTTTATCGTTCACTAATCCACGCCGTGCAATATCCTGAAGCAATTCCCAGAAAAGCTCGATGTTTCGCGCTTTCCCGACCACATCAACCATTTTGTTGAAGGAGACAGAGGTGTGAACGAAATCCGGAACAGTCTTGGAGTACCGATGGAAAAGGAAGACTGGACTCCATGAGTAGGGGAAAGTGTTGCAGACCTGGAGGAAGAACTCGTGCGTCAGAGAAAAATCGCAGGCGGAAAGCTTTCCATGGAGCCTCGCCTCTGTAGAGTTCTGTTGTTGGTAGAGAACGGTGCAAACTCGACGGAGATGGAGAGGATTAACCGGCGATGGGGAGAGCGCCGGCGAGGGCAGAGCTGACTGACTGATCGAGTGACAGACGGCGACCCAAAAACGTCAGCGCGGGAAAAGATGCTGTTTTCAGTTCACGTCCGACGGCCGCCATGCTCTACTACTTCAAGATGCCAAAAAAGATTCAATTTTCTGTGGTGAATCTTCAGGTGGTTGGGGAATCTTTGTCTTTCCTGGCGGAGCAGCCCCGGCGAAGTCTCTCCAATTCATTCGCAGAGAATTCCGAGGAGTTCGAGCGCTAGGCAGCAACCAAACTTCGACTCTGTAATTCCCACTAATCGCTTTCCTCTTCAGGTTTCATGTCATTTTCTTCCTTCACTTTACAGCCAACATCGTAGATTTTATGCATCAACAAAGATGCAAAGATTTTACGTTTATTCTATTTGTGGTCGTCCATGGCGGACGATTTGGAGCTGGCGTTTTCAGGATGAAAAATGGAACGCTAGATAATGAAAAGAGAAAACATAGAATTAGCTATTGCGAGATGTAATTAGTTTTAGTAAATATGAATATACGAGGAAAATACTTTACAATTCTACGAGCACCAGAGCTACTGGTTTACTCCTTCAGCATCGCTGCCATTCTGAGCGTCGCCTAGATCTGATCTCATCCACCACCAGGTATTCATAAAATCTCTTATGCTAGCCCTGATGTGCTACGAGACTCGGGCCCATTGGACCGAGAAGTTTATATTAACTTGGTTGCTCATTTTGTAGGGAACATTATCATGGAGAAACCCTCGGAGCTTGATCAAAGCCAACCGAGGACATGCATCATGTGGCACCCCGAGTCGGACACCGAAGACAGCGCCAAGACCGCCCACATCGGGCCAACGGACACGGTGCAAGATAGGACCAGACGCGCCAAGACCGCCCACATCGGGTCGGCCGCGGCGCGCGTCGACACGGACCGCGCCCAGACAACGCACCACGGGCCAGCCGACACGGCCCATGCCGAGTCCCATTAAGGGGCTCGGCCAACTTCAATAAGTGGCCGAGCGCCACATTTTCTTTCAGCAATTAGAGACCTAGAAGAGCAAGCCCAAGTCATGGAAAGACAAAGTTTAAGACCCGCGATCCAACATGGCCGAAGCCCAAGCAACAAGGAAGAAGCCCACAGACACTTAGCATTTTCGGCCGTGCCAAAATCTTCTGGAAGGAGCCATTTAGCGGGAAAATATCAACTAGAGAGAGAATGGAAGATTCGCACACGGAAAATCCCATGAGACCCGGAGATCCCGAACACATCGGGAAAATCCCGAGAATCACGGTATTTCCTTTTAGCGCGCGCCCGGCAGCGCACACCAGCGCACCCGACAGCGCCCACCCGCGCGCGCACCCGACCGCGACCCGGCCGCGCCATCTACGACGCTGACGCACTTCTTGAGCATCCGGATCCATCTATTTACCGACCACGATGACGCGCGCGCCCGAGCACCCGACTACGAAAATGCGCGTGCCCGAGCACCCGGACCCGGCTACAACCAACGGCACGAAATCCCGCGAATCTCGTGCCACATCACCGATCTGCGCCTTCAAGATCCTTCACCGATCCGCGCCTTCACGATCCGAGACATCCAACTTGATCGACGGCTTACGATTCTTACTTAGTAATTTCCTTTAATGTTTTTGTCTATTTAAGAGGCACTTAGCCTCTATGGAACTTAGTGAATTTTTATCAATACAAAGTGCTTATCGCCTTTTTTGATAATTCCCTCAAATCGTCGATCCTTCTCCGGTGCGTCACATCCTGCCAAGTCTTCGACAACCCTCGTCCGTGAACGGTGAGTCATATCCGAACACGAACTAGGTCTACCTTTCTAAACACTTAGATTGTTCGAGTGTTTAGATAGATCGCTCCACCTCTTCCTAAATTCCATCTCGTTTCCCGAGCCATCAATCTCCGTCACCACCGATTCCGGTACATCCACTACCCTCCGAACCACCTCCGTTTTTATCCGTGTCATTACCCTATTTACACTTTCAATCCACCTTATTTCCACCCCATTACACTTCCGCAACCTAACTCCAGAGATCGCCCGACCATATTTTCCGACCGCCGTACGCATCACCTTCTCCGGGTCACGCGCACGACCATCTTCCGATCACGGTGCGCCGCTCATCGATTGACGGCACATCAAGCCCTAGATCCCCTTCTATCGGCTCAGATCTTGGTTTAGAGTTGAGTTATGCTTCGACTTCCATCTTTCGGATCCTGCAACTGATCAAGCTGTTTTCCCTTTTGAATACAGTCGAATTGTCTTTTGGACGAACCATTTTTTGGTGTATTTCACCAATTTGATTAGCTTTTTGATGGCGACCTGGGTTTCATTCGTAGATCTGTTTTATTTTTTCTTTAGTGCGCATTGGGACATTTCTCCTGGATTGGTTTCAATGTTTTAATTCTGACTTAATTGTCCCCTGTAGTACATTTTATGGTTGTTTGCAATTTAATTTTTATTATTTTATTGATTATAGACACAAAGGTTAGTTTATACATTATAATTCATTTTGACCATTGTTATTCCTCCTCTGGTGGGATGTTCAGGACACTCGAGCATGGGTCGTGGAGTTAGTAGTGGTGGAGGACAGAGTTCATTGGGTTATCTCTTTGGGAGTGGAGAGTCTCCAAAACAAGCCACACCGGGCCCTCAAGTTTCTCCAACAGAGTTCATTGGGTTATCTCTTTGAAATCTAATGCGAGAAAATGCAGTCTTATCTAGGAAATACGTTAATCTGTGAAAATTCAAACTCTCCAATGTTCATTAGTCATGGAAGATAATTTTACACTTAAATCTCACACACTGACACTTTCTTCACATTGCTCCCTTGTTGATGGAATTGTTATGGTGTAAAAGAAATATTTAACATAATAGATTACTTGAATCAACAAGTGAGATTTCCAGTCTGGACATGAAACACAATTTACCCTTTTGTAAACTAGTTTGAATCCGGCTTTCAGGCATGCGTTCTTCATATAGTGTTGACAGGTCTCGAGATTTTCATCAAATAGCGAAGATGCTAATATACTTTCTATTTTAACTACAAGACTAAAGTCTAAAGCTTGCATTTTTGTTGAGTAAGGTCCTTTTTTGTTTTGTGTAGGATCGGCCATCAACCAAGGTCCAGGCAGCCCCAGGTGGAGGATCTTCGCTTGGTTATCTATTTGGCAATAGTGCCGGAGGACCTGAAAAATGAGCTGTTCCATGGCTATCATATTCCACTGAAGTTCTTCGGTTCACTACACGAAACGTTAAATTCCCGATCAGGTAATTCTGCATCTTTTATGGAAGAGATTTGAATGTTTATGTGATGTATTGTTGATACGTATTTTCGGGAATTTGTTCGACGAGCAATTGTTCAGTTCTAAAGCATTCTATCTGTTTTTCCCAGGCAATCTTAATGCTTCCTTTGATGATCCATCTTTATGATTTGAGTTAAACCCTGAAGTGATAGGTATGATCTACACCTTTAGTGTTAGAAATTGACTGAATTCTGCCCAAACTTAAATTATTCTTGATCGAATCTTATTTGTATGGAACTGCAACTTTTCTGTTCAATCCTCTTCCTAGCAGCGATGTTCTATATTCGAAACCACGACCTCCATTGTTGCCAAGTTCCATCCTTCTATTCCTACCCTGGTCTCCAGTCCAAGAACTGATTCGACGGAGAGCCGTACAGCGACAACTAGGAAGAAGATGACGAAGAGGAGAGAGAAGGTCACCATTAACGGAAAATTGATAAAAAAAAACGCCGATGCCGGGGATCGAACCCGGGTCACCCGCGTGACAGGCGGGAATACTCACCACTATACTACAACGACATTAGTGACTTTTGGATGTATGTTACTAAATATTAATAAGTACGTACACATAGAACTTACTTATTTTATTGTGTTTACACGTAGAATTTTACATGATGCAACGCTGTTTTGGTTCACTAAAAAGATCTCATTTTCCATCAACTATGACTCATTAATATTTACTTTTTGCTGAAAATATCTAAAAAAACATTATATAGCCCTCGTTCTTGATGCTTTAGAACAGATTATGAAGCAACTCCATTTTTAATCCTTTAATCGCATCATTTCCTCGGCAATGCATCTGCCTCTTCCTGATTTTTCCTTGTTGGACTCACCCAAGCTCTCTGCAACTCTTTTTCTCGCCCTCTTCATTCTCTCTCCTCTCTTCTTCTTCGCCACCTTCCCTCTTCTGTTATTTTTCCTAGGTTTTATACTTCCTGTCTTTTCCATTTTCGTTTCAGCAAAACTTCTCGTCAAGATCTTGTACCTGGGCGGGGATCGGTCCGGTGCAGAAGGCTCGGGAACTGATGAAAATGACGGTCGATTCGAGACGAAGGCGGTGACAGTGATGGAGCTTCCGCCGACTGAGAAAGATGACGAGGAAGCTACGGATGAGCTTTTCACTCGGGAGAACGCCACGTGGCATTCCTGGATTCCAAAGTTCGGAAACACAGAGGTGCTACTATTCTTGATTCACTTATTCATTTATAATAATTAGTATACCATATTAGATTGTTTTTGGGTCGGTTGATGAACGGAGAGCGTTCGATGCTGATAAAAAACACAAAACGTTGTCGTAAAACATGAATGATTGGTCTTGAATGCTTGCTTGCTTGCAGTTCCACAGAATTTTATGGTTTTGGCGGAATTTGGAGAAGGGGGAATGCGTAGGAGATGGACAATTTAGAGCTAAATGGATTCCCTAAAGTGGTCAAATTTTATGGTTTAATTCTCCGTGTATCTAAGAAGATAACAATAGAAGCTACCACTTTTGTTTATGGACATGGTCGGTGATAATTGAATTAATTATGGACCGTACGATTGAAAAGTGTGGGTTGCTTTTCCTGTGGCCCGTGTCGTAGTACATGCATCATACCACACCCGGCTACTCCTCCTTTACGGTGGGCAGATATGGATTATTTCCACGTCGGCATGACATTTGGAGGGTGATCTTGGTATTGTTGGGCCGGTGTCCGTCGGACGTCTGAGATCTAGACGGTCTGATTGGCAGGGCAATGCATACTCCTCGGGACCATTCGATTGCTACCCCGACCACTTAATTACCCAATCAATTCTTCCCACGTGCACAATTTCCATCTGTTTCTCTCATCTGAGGCGTCCAAATGTTTCATCGAACGGCTGACGTCGTCTCTCTCCATCCAGCGGGTGTATTTCTGTGTGCTTGACACTTTCAAGGACAAGGAAGAAGGAAAGGGGGAGGAGAGATTGCCTTCTAACCGTGGTTAGTTTCTCAACCCTGCTTTAAAGAACGCAGTTCAGTGTTCGGAGACTGCGGAGCGGGAGGCAAGTTAAATAGAGGATAGAGAGAGAGAGAGACAGCAGGAAGGAGGCCTGCCGTTTTGGCGCGAACGAGAATCATATCTAGTCCACTCCGATGATTTCTTTGCCCTTTCGGAACGTCTCTGTTTTTGAATCGAGTATTTCCGTACGAATCTTTGGAAACTTGCGAACGGTTTCGCGCCAAATGACTGCGTCGGCTTGAGCGCTGCTGATGCTTTCCGCTTCCCTTAGATCTCCATTTTGGTGAGTTGCGTCCTTGATTTCGCATTTTCTTAATTCTTATAATCACACTAAGGTTTTTTAGCACCTCATATTCTTATTTGTGAGTAATTGTTCGTGGAATATGAATGCAAGGTCCGATTCTTTAAATTGATTGTAGATTTTGGACCTAACAATTTGTTTTCTCTGTCTCTGTGAATTTGAAGTGCGCACTTTTTTGGATGCGAAGCCGTATCATTTTTTAGATGCTTGTTTTCATTTCCGTCATTTGCCTCTGATTGTCGACAGGAGAATAATATTCGAACCTTAATTTGATTTACTTTCAGGCATTTTGGCTCACCATGAGGTGGCATATTTCTACGAAATCAACCCGCTGTTTAATCGATCTTTTGATATTATCCATTATATGACTCCTTTTGGTTGACTGCATACTTCCACGGCGTCGGTTTTATGAATCGGTGTTGTGTATGCCTGATCATTTAGAAATTCACAAGTTGAGATTTGATATTGTGGTGGTATTTTTTGTTTAAAAAGTTATGAAACTGTAGGGTGACATCTTTTTGCCATTCTAATTTTTTTTTTTCTAATGGTTGACTATAAATCTTGGGAAGTTCTAATTATTCTACGTCGTATCATGACCTTTTGTATCCCAAGCGTTATTAAATTGGAACTGATTTTCTGTCAGTAAAGTAAAATTTTGAAAAGTACCTTCTATTCTCTGTCTTATCTTTAACTCGTTTCTCTTGTAGAGTTTTAAATTTCAGCCTTGTAAACCAGCACAGTTGCTCAGAAGTTGTAACGACTTTCCACTTCTGTATCTCCATCTCAGCTTCTTTGCTCAGATTTCCTATTCAGAGAATCTCGTGCAGTTTCGTTGCTGCTTGTTGATTTAATGATTTTCTGTGAACTGCACGTGATTATTACTAATTCTGCATTGGCTTTAGAGATTGGCCTCTGCTCGGGAGAGAAGTTATACTCTTCCTTTTCCACCTCTGCTGTTGCCTACAATCACCATCTGGACTTCTAATTGTTTAATGTCTCATAAGCTGGACAGCCCTGTTAAGACGCAGAAGGCAGTGGAAGTATTTAAGAGTCCGCTTAGTGGGGAATATCATGGGAACAAGAGAGTGGAAGGCAGACAGCCTACAAGAAGGAGACGGGTTTTTGTGCAAACTGAGACAGGTTGTGTGCCGGGGATGGAATTGGATCGTAGTGACAATGCTCATACGGTGAAAAGGAGGTTGCAGTTAGCCCTTAATGTGCCGATTGATGAGAGTTCATTGACATTCGGAGACAAGGTTCTCAAGAATGATCTCAGTGCCATACGCAATGATTCACATCTTCTTCTCACTCGAAATCTTCTGCATAGAAGCTCTTCAACGCCCTGTCTCTCTCCCACTGGTAGAGAAATCCAGCAAAGAGATCAGAGTGGGCTTATCGAGATTTTGGGACATTCCACTTGCTTCACGAGTACAAAGGTACTTGTCAGTGAAATTGTGAAGGCAATTAGAAAAGGCATTGATCCTATTCCTGTTCAAAGTGGACTTGGGGGTGCTTACTATTTTAGGAATAACAGAGGTGAGAATGTTGCTATTGTCAAACCTACAGATGAAGA
Source organism: Begonia fuchsioides (assembly GCA_003255005.1). NCBI lineage: Eukaryota > Viridiplantae > Streptophyta > Magnoliopsida > Cucurbitales > Begoniaceae > Begonia > Begonia fuchsioides. The sequence continues at coordinate 15,714 of QAOC01004746.1, forward strand.
ACCCTTTGCTCCAAATAACCCGAAAGGTTTTGTTGGTAAAGCTCTTGGGCAACCTGGACTGAAACCTTCAGTTAGGGTTGGTGAGACAGGGTTCAGAGAAGTTGCGGCCTACCTTCTTGATTATGAGCAGTTTGCCAATGTGCCGCATACTGCCCTAGTGAAGATTACTCATTCAATTTTCAATGTCAACGATGAAGTTAATGGAAACAAGCAGCACAAGAAAAGGATGGTTAGCAAGATTGCATCTTTTCAACAATTTATTAAGCATGATTTTGATGCCAGTGATCATGGGACGTCTAGTTTTCCGGTGGGTTCTGTTCATCGTATAGGTATATTAGACATTAGGATTTTTAACACAGATAGACATGCTGGAAATATTTTAGTTAGAAAACTTGATGGTATAGGGAGGTTTAATCAAGTGGAGCTCATTCCAATTGATCATGGTCTCTGCTTGCCTGAAGCTTTAGAGGACCCGTATTTTGAGTGGATCCATTGGCCTCAAGCATCGATACCTTTTTCAGAAGATGAGCTTACGTATATAAGCAAACTCAATCCAATTAAGGATTGTGCTATGCTCAGGACAGAGCTTCCTATGATTCGTGAAGCTTGTCTCAGGGTTTTGGTTCTTTGTACAATCTTCCTGAAGGAGGCTGCTGGTTGGGGTCTTTGTCTTGCTGAAATTGGTGAGATGATGACCCGTGAATTTCGTGGTGGTGAGGAGGAACCCAGTGAACTTGAGCACTTATGTATTGAAGCCAGGCGTAGGATTGCAGATGAGATTCTTTCCTCTGAAGGTGATTTCAATGATGAAGAGTTTCAATTTGATATAGACTGTGATGATGAGGTACAGAATTTTGCTGCAAATATGGAAGCAGATGACTACTTTAACAGGACACTGCACCAGTATGGAATTGGTTGTGGTCATGGCCGTAATCCACTGTCCCAATTAGAGGAAAGTATCGATGAGGATGAGGACCCTGAAGGAGAACAGGGCCAGAGATTTGAGTTTCCATCTGCTGAATCGACCCGAGCTATTTCAAAGCTTTCCATGTCTCTGAAGAACATCGTTTTGGGAGAGAAGAACCAAAAAATCTTCAAGTTCCCAACTAAAAAATCTGAGAATGGAAAGACAACTAGTTCATCATCAGGAAACAGAAGTGCAAACGAGCAACTTCCCGCTATCACTACATTTGTGAAGTTTGCTGAAATGAGTGATGATGAATGGTCATACTTCTTGGAGAAATTTCAAGAGCTGCTTGACCCAGCATTTGCCAATAGGAAATCTGTGACATTAGGTCAGAGACAAAGACAGAGGCTTGGTACTTCATGCCAGTTTTGAGACTAAAATAGGCAAGAAAGAGCAGGAAATAGAAGATTAGTAGTTTACCGAAAGAAGGAACGATTTTCAGTATGGTTCTGCTTTTTGATTGCTATGTTTCCTTAGAGATCGTGTAGTTGGAGCATTAGTCAGAAAAACTGCTGTATATATTCTTTGGCATCATCAGAGTGATGGACCGAGTGGTTTATCTTTCTAACTCTGCAGTCACTCTCATGGACGTTGTTTGGTAAATAATTTGTTGAATGAAAATAGAAAAAAAAGGGTTATCTGTAAATAGGATTCAAGCCCATTGTTTCATTCATTTTTCATCTGCATTTTCTTGGCTCAGCTCTTCGTGACTAGCATCTCTTATTAGGCCCTTTACAGACGAAAATGACTGCTCAAAGATTCCAAATTTACAAGTGAGTGAGCCTGTTCTCTTCAATTGTTTTCTCCTCCTTTGATTTCAAATACTCCCAGATGATTTTAGTTTTATAAATTATTTGACAACTGACATAGGATTTACCTGTAAGCCTCGAGTTTTAGCATGCACTTAGTAGTTGTTGTAGACTAATTTTATTTTTCAATGAAAGGTTCTGTTGCTTGTTCTGAAGGGCCGAATGCCAATCTATGGTCAGCCGTCTTGTGATGGTTAGTGGTGTTTTGGATAAAGATTTGAGTCATATCGATGTCATATTTGTCTGTATACTCAATTCAGAGACAAGGATTGGAAAGCCACCTCTGTCCGCCTGTCATTGAAAGCAAGGCCTTCTATGCAGAATAGCATTCAACTCCGCCACATCAGTAATAAGCCCTACTATATTGACCTTTCAAGTTGCTGGTTAGTTAACTCTAAGAATGTTGCTTCTCTTTTTCAATTTCAAATGTTGGTCCTATGATGTTTTTTCGATCTTTTTTTTATGAAAATAGATGAATATTCTTCGTCTTATTTAGTTAACAGAACCCATTAAATCTCCAAGAACACAAATCTATCCTTTGTACAGACATTTTCGTCACCTAAAAGACACGTTTTACATCGAATGTCAATTTTAGTTAACATACAATCTTTTTGTTAGTTAGAACTTGGATTACTACAAATTAATCACCTGATTTAGTCAATGAATAATCATCAAGCACCTAATGAGGATTGGAAAAAAGTATAAGTTCTAAAAATATAACTTTGCAAGCAACTTTCATTTCTTCCAAAAATATGTGAATTGGAGGAATATATATATATATATGGCGTACTGTACCTTGGTGTAGATTATGCGATCGGCTAGGTCATCATATAGCCTTGTCCAGCCATCTTGGCAAGGTCAGGGAAGCCCTCATTCCAAGTCTAGTAAAGAAGACAGAATATAGAAGGTGCAGCAGAAACACGAAACACCCGCAGTTGATCATCACCTATTGGCAAAAAAAGGGGCATCTTGTATTTAACAGGAAGCTTATGGAAGACGATAAAAATAGAGAAAATGTAAAAATACCAGTGTCCCGAAGATGGTGTATATCATGTTCATCGACGGAATCGTGTTTATTCCAGATGCAGTGAACATGTAAGTAAGAGAGGCGTGAATGTTTATTGTGATCTGCAACAAAATCAGAGATTTATTGTGGTCTGGTCTTAAGATTTCTCGAAACATATGATCTTGGAAGGAAAAAAAATGGATAACGGCTCTCAAAAGTTCCTATTTTTCACTCGACAGCTGTGTAAACAGACAACCGTCGTATGATTTATCGAGATTAAAGAAAAAATAGTTACCAAAGCTAAGATGTTTTCTCTAATCAAGAACGATGATATTAAGACATATCCAACAGCACCCGATGCTCGAACCTGGACAAGAACGGTCAGGTGAAATTAAAAATTATGCAAGAAGATTTAGAAAGCAAAGGGGAATCACATTACAAATGTGCACAAGGGAATGGATATATTCCAATTCGCTCCAGTCCTGGGAAGATACAAACATACAAAAATATCAAACGGATGCAGGATTTTGGCTTTGAAGAGTACATAAGGTGGCATAATCGAAAAGTGTTTAAACGAGTTCAACACAATCTAGTCTTTG
>QAOC01004746.1:19570-175186 GCA_003255005.1 Begonia fuchsioides
TGTATTTAACAGGAAGCTTATGGAAGACGATAAAAATAGAGAAAATGTAAAAATACCAGTGTCCCGAAGATGGTGTATATCATGTTCATCGACGGAATCGTGTTTATTCCAGATGCAGTGAACATGTAAGTAAGAGAGGTGTGAATGTTTATTGTGATCTGCAACAAAATTAGAGATTTATTGTGGTCTGGTCTTAAGATTTCTCGAAACATATGATCTTGGAAGGAAAAAAAATGGAAAACGGCTCTCAAAAGTTCCTATTTTTCTCTTGACAGCTGTGTAAACAGACAACCGTCGTATGATTTATCGAGATTAAAGAAAAAATAGTTACCAAAGCTAAGATGTTTTCTCTGATCAAGAAGGATGATATTAAGACATATCCAACAGCACCCGATGCTCGAACCTGGACAAGAAGGGTCAGGTGAAATTAACAATTATGCAAGAAGATTTAGAAAGCAAAGGGGAATCACATTACAAATGTGCACAAGGGAATGGATATACTCCAATTCGCTCCAGTCCTGGGAAGATACAAACATACAAAAATATCAAACGGATGCAGGATTTTGGCTTTGAAGAGTACATAAGGTGGCATAGTCGAAAAGTGTTTAAACGAGTTCAACACAATCTAGTCTTTGCAAAACATTGTTTAGCTCTAAACATGTTGAGTTGATTCATGTTTCTGTTTCGAAAACGACCATACCTCCACAAAGAACCCATTGTAAATCCAACTACACCATGCTTAAGCTGCAAAAGTAAGCATCCCATCAGCCAAAATGGGAAAAAAATAAAAGAAAAAGCTTTCAAATTTCACAACATTAATACAAGATCTAGACTATTTTTAGAAGTGCTTGGCGATTGAAAGAAACCCACCAGATAAGTTAATGCTTTTACTGGACCAGAAAGAATGAGTAGCAGCAAAAATGTTGCAACCTGCGCAATGGAACGTACTGACTGAATACTAAGCCATCATTCGAAATGAAGAAAGGAAGATAAAATTACAGCTTCTACTTTCTGAGGAATAATCACAAACCATGGTTTTTCTCCCGGCTGCAATTCCCCATCTCATTGATGAGATTACTATAGGCAGTGCGAAGAAACAACCGAAGTAATTCTGTCGAAAAATCAGGAAAAAAGAAAAATCGATTTAGAACTGCAGTGCGAGAAAATTGGACTATCTTTCAGCTAGAAGGGGATCCTGAAGACCACATAATGAACTAATATCAAATATCAGCATTAACAATCCAAGTTTACGGAACGCGCTTAGGTAAAAAAGAAAAAAGTACCTCAAGCCCAAGCGAGTTACTCAAGAAATACACCAATCCAGTAAGGGCGGCAAACATGGAGCACTCGACGATAGCCAATGTCTTCTTGTAAACGACTCCATTTTCAGATAAATCTTCGAATTCACTCGCAATTTGTGGGGTATCCTCTTCATTTTCATAAACACTGGCCGGGAACTCGGAAACCTTGAGGGTGAAGAAGGGCCCGGAAAACGAAAGAGGCGATAATGGAGGTGAAGCAGACAAATAAATCGATTTGAGCTTGAGGGAAAATTGTTTTGGCCGGCGAGATATTGTAGCTAGCGGAACAGTTCGAGAGGGAGAAAAATAGCTTCTAAGAGTTGTATGAAAAGACGAAGAAGTTTGACAGAGCTTCAGAGAAACCATGGAGAAGAAGCCTGGGAGGTCTGCGTTTGTGATTGTGGAAGATAACTACTGAGATCGTGGCTTTTTACTCGATGGGCTTTATTATGGGCCCATTGTTTCAATAGAATCATAAAATGGTCCATTTTCAATATAATAATAATATTATTAGGCAATTTTCTAAAAATATATAAATATATAAAAATATATAAATTTTCAAAACTCAAGCGCAATTAAACATATCAAAACTATTCGGTGATAGAATAGACGCATGTCCTAACTTTGTAGTGCGTCTAACATCTTCAAGCGTCCACGATATTCGATTGTGACTTAGCTGACCTACTTGGTTTCTGCCACAAGACAATTGTCGTTAGAAGCCAGACAATCTCTTCCCTCCAACAATTGTTTTCCATGAACATCAAATATGTGACATTTGCTGAAATATCTTTTGTTAGACCTCTTACGTAATCAATGACACTAAAATCAATTGATATATCTTCAAAGACTAACAACATTCGATTGTAATGGATATAATTTCAATGAATATTACGCTCTCTTGATACATGATGAATGTCAATGCAAATGACGGATCAACCCTTTAATATCTTCAACACGAGTTCCATTTATGCCTACCCTTTGATCTTATGCTATAATCATACTATGCCTTGCGTATTATACACACATATGCTTCGATATAACACCTAATTTGGCAAAAACTTTAGAGATTTGTGGACGGAGAGTCATAAGTTAGAAAAGAACAAAAGTAGTAAACGAAGAAGAGGAGAGAAATGATTGTAGAGAAGCGAAATGGAGTGGCATTGTAGCAACTAGCAAGAAATAGTAATGCAAGTGTCGGCTCCTATGATGGTCGGGGAGTGCGCACGCGCGTGGGCGTGCCTGTTTTATATGATGCAGCTCCCTTGGCCCCACCTGCTTACCTTACATCTGTCGGGCTAGAGTGTAGGGCTTGAGGGTGAGGGTCATCGCCATTTGGATGCAGAGAGGTCACTGTGGAGATTGACGGGAGATGGGAGGAGCCGATTTGATTAGGTGTGGAGGATATTGGAGGTGTTAAAGCGAAGGTGAGGTTTCCATGGGAGGGGGACTTACGGAGAGTAGCGAAGCTCGGAGAGCCATGGCTGAAGGAGCTGCGGCTTCATTTTTCGATTCGCTCCAAAACATTCACTTTCTCGCATGCACGATTCAATAATGGCGGTTCTGCAGGAATGATAAGTGTTTCTTTGCGTCGCTCTATGCTCATACCTTGTCCGAAGAAAGCGTAAAGCTAACGTCTCTTTCTCTCTGTAAACTTTCCATTTCAGTGGTGGCTTTGTGACTCTGGTCTGTGAGCGTCTTCGCCTTTCGTTTTCCTTTTAAGATTTCTTCTCCAGAGCGCTGAGAACTGGGGAGAGCAGCCATGAAAGAGAGGGGGAAAGCTTTCGAGGGGATTTGCTACTACTCATCCTCATCCTCTGATCTTCCTTGTAAGAAGCATCCGTCTTCCAATTCTGTTGGTATCTGCCCTTTTTGCCTGAGAGATCGGCTCGTCAAACTTGTTTGCTCCGATTGCGGGGAGCATCGGCTTTCTTCCTGTTCTTGCTCTGAAATCTCGTCCAATCGTAATTCGTGTACTTTTGAGACGGGAAGCGTCGGTAGGGTTTCTTTCCTGATCGAAAACGAGAGAATTGGGGATTATTCCGGTTTGGGATCGAGATTACCAAAAGTAGCGAAATCTGAGGAAATAGCGATGCTGAAAAGGAGTAGTAGTAGCTGCGTGGAGATAAAACGAGGCAGGCGATGGAGTATCGGGAGACTTTTCAGGAAGAAGAAGGAGAAAGGTAGCGAGAGAACCAGTAACGCAGGCGATGAGAGAAGCGATTGGTGGATGTTCGATCAAATGCGCATCTCAAGATCTCAATCGGTATGCAGTTTCAGAGGAAACGGCGGAGTATTTGGGTCGGAGGACGGTGGTGAGACGCTGTTTTCCGGGGGAAGAAGCTCTGTTTCTGGAGCTCGAACTTCGAGCGTTAATGGCGGAATGACATATGACTCGGGAAGAAGAAGCGGGTTCAGTGAAACGGAGCCAAGAAAGAGTGGCATAGAGGCAGAAAAAGCCAGCCCATTCGATCACCATCAATACCTCAGTCTAGCCAGCAAAAGAATCTTTTCGCTCAAAGAAACCGACTTCAATGGCGCCAATGAATCTGAATTCATCGATTTCAAGCTCGATTTCGGATCAGAGCTCCACCCAGAATTCCCTGCACCGGCGGCGACGGTGGGGGACGATCGAAGAATCAGCCGTGGGGGGTCCTGCAGAATCACATTGAGCGACAAGGGTGAGAATGGGAGAAAGAGCTCGAAAGGATCATGGCGATGGATATTCAAGCCACCTCCCAATTGGGTAATTTCGAGGAAGAAAGCAGATTTGATCATAAATACATAGATTCTATGCTCATATTTTGAAAGTCAAAGCCTTTAAGCTTCTGCCTTGGTGGGTGTTCATCCACCTAATGTCATCAAACAAAGCAAACTTGTATGGAATTGAAATGTGCGTTTTGCTTCACATTGAATGCCAATCCCAAGATTAAAATGGTCTTAAGCTCAATCAATGATAACACTCACTGGCGATCATAGTTTTGATGCATCAATTTTAAGGATATAATGCCAAAACTTGAAGGAAATTAAAGAATTCCGCCACGAGGAGAAGATAAGGATGAAGAATGAGCATGAGGCTGTGGAACCCAGATGGTTGTCAGCATGGAAGAAAGCATGGAAGAAACGCAAGAAAAATACTTCTTTATCCACCATGGCTGTTGAAGAAAGCAACTGCAAATCAATTGAAAAAGGAAGAGGTTTGAAACTCGTCCACCCAAAATTTCAAGAGCAGCAACCGGAAGGTGACCGAATCCGCCTTCTCCGTGGTGGGACATGAGCGTCGAACAACACTTGGCAGAATCTAACTGGCCCTTTTTCTCGGACCCGCCGAGGAACAAGCCCACCATCTCTGTCCCTCTTAAGGATCGTAAATGGTTTCCTGGGTTTTGATTAAAGTAAAGAACTTTTGTCTCTTCACGATTCATCATGGCTGCTCCGCCGATTTTCCTGATCTCCTAACAAGCCATAACCATAGCAAACCCGTACGAAACAGCAGCGACAAGGACATCCAGCTCATGATTTGTTGCCAAATCCATCTTCTTCGAATTTTTTTTCTATAAAAATGCCGTTATCTCATATTCTACCCATAACCCACCATTCCTCTGGTTCGTATTCGCCTTTAGAGTCTGGAATTTCATCGACAATGCCTCCTCCGTCCTCTGCGGCGACAGACACAATGATATTCAAAATCAATGAAGATTCGAGCGCCAAGATTTTCTTATCTTCAGCTGAGGATGAGAAATCCACAGCCGTTAATCTCCTTCTCCCCCGGACTTTGAGCTTCACTCCGACGACCTCCACCGCAGGTAGTGGGAAATGGCCCCAGCAAACGCGCCGGCGAGTTGCTAGTGAAAACTCCTTGTCCGATCTATCACGGTGTGGCCGGCGCCGTTCTTTGCGCCGTGACGTGGGCCATGCTGCCGCTGAGACGTTTCTTATAACTCGTTTGAGTTTGAAGCTTTTGACATATCTCGGGTACAATCTTCTGACTTCCTAGTCGTTAGCTGATTTCTTGCTTGTTGTAAAAAAAACATTTTTGTTCAATTTTCCTTCCACGTGAAGCTTTCTTGTTCCATGGCAAGTCTTCAATTCTCTGATCTGTTTGCTGGAACCTGAAACAAGATTGAGAGTTGGATTTCATCAACATATGCTGCTGTTTTTTAGCCATTTATGAACTTTAACTAGTAATTGTTTCATCAAATTGTTTTCATTCAGGGTAGGCTACAGATGGGTCACAAGATTCCTTGCTTTAGGTTGCTATGCATTCTTGCTATTCCCAGGTTTTCTTCAAGGTCTGCGACTCCAATGTTCATGTCTAATGCATCCTGTCAAATTTATCATTTTCTCTCGAACTGATATATGTATTTTTTTTAAATTTTGCAGTTGGATATTATTATTTTTTCTCCACTCAAGTACGCAGGAGTATAGTTTATGGAGAGCAACCAAGGAATAGGTAGAAATTTGTGTTTTTGTTTCTATTTTCTATGAATGTTTCTCTTTAATGTTTCTATAATAACTACCAATTTTTTTCTTTTTACAGGCTGGACTTGTACCTTCCAAAAAATAGCGATGGACCAAAACCTGTAGTCGCATTCGTAACTGGTGGAGCCTGGATTATAGGGTCTGTTATGGATTTTGATTATTTTTGAGTTCCAGTGGAAAATAGAGTTCGAACATTTTAATCTAGAACAACTGGTTTTCTCTAGTTTTTCAAATTATATATCCTAATACGAATTATGTTACTTTCAACAGTTGACATATTTGGAATAGTTTCATTTGTTATGCAGCTATAAAGCATGGGGCTCTCTTTTAGGACAGCAATTATCAGAAAGAGATGTCATAGTAGCATGCATTGATTATCGGTTCGAATTATCCGATGCATCATGATATCAACATTTCGAGTATTTCTAAACCCTGATTTCATTTTTCTAATTTTGATTAGAAATTTTCCACAAGGGACCATTAGTGATATGGTGAGGGATGCTACAGAAGGTATCTCTTTTGTGTGCAATAATATTGCTGAATATGGGGGCGATCCTAATAGGTAAAATACTAGTCTTTGGTTTTATTTTTTTTCCCTAGTTTTAGCTATTTAATTGTTATTTCATTACAGGATTTATTTAATGGGACAGTCAGCTGGTGCGCACATTGCTGCTTGTACACTTTTAGAACAGGCAATCAAAGAGGGTGCTGGAGAGTGCACTTCTTGGAGTGTCTCTAAGATAAAAGCTTATTTCGGCCTTTCGGGAGGGTAAATTTCTTGGAAAATTTATAGAATCAGATAAGATATTCCCACTTTATCATATAATTTCTTGCATCACTTAATTGACAGGTACAATCTGTGTAATCTAGTAGATTATTTTCACAGTCGAGGTCTATATCGTTCTATCTTTTTAAGGTACATTTATCTACTTTTATCACAACTGCTCATCATTTTATCAGTATGATAGTAATGGTTTTCATTATATCACAGCATAATGGAAGGGGAACAGTCCTTGAGGCGATTCTCTCCAGAATTGGTAGTACAAGACCCTAAATTGAGAAGTGCAGTTTCTATTCTCCCTCCCATCACTCTTTTTCATGGAACTGGAGATTATTCTATACCGTCAGATGCCAGGTTAGGACTTTGTTGCTTGGTTTTTCCAAAATGTATGTTTTGTGCAGAATTTTAATTTGACTATTCTTGTTGGACAGTAATGAATTTGCAGAAACTCTTCAGAGAGTTGGAGTAAAAGCTGAAGCAATTCTTTATGAAGGAAAGACCCATACTGATATATTTCTGCAGGTGAGAGACTCTTTTATGAAATTCATTCTCATTTTATGAAATTGGAGCTAAATAATTTGATTTATTCATATAATTTTTGTTGGATATTATCTAGGATCCAATGAGAGGTGGCAAAGACTTGATGTTTGAAGACTTGATCGCCATCATTCTTGCCGATGATCCAAATGGCCTAGCTAAATTTGCTGTATCTCCTCCAAGAAGACGCCTTGTTCCTGAATTTATGTTGAAATTAGCTCGTCGGATCAGCCCTTTTTAACATGGCATCTTCATTTGATTAGGTGATTAAGTTCATTGATCTTCATTGTGATTCGTTAAAATTTATTGTTCCTGGATTCTGGACTAACTGGAACTTGTGTACATGAAAATTATCTCATTATAAGAATTATTTCGAAATGAAAATGATTAAAGATTGTTTTGAAATTAAGAACATGAAAATTCGATTCAGTGAGTAATGCTTTGCGAGATATTTTGCAAGAAAATTGCAATCTTTTATTTAATGAAAGTAGGGTTTCATACAGAAACAGAGTGTTTCTCTGATCAAACTAAACACAAAAATTAGCACACGCCAATGGAATTATGAGATCTGCTTAGCTTCTGTTGTTCACACACAATCATACATATAGAAACTCATCCATGGTGGTTAGTGCTTTGCTGCAGACTTTCCACCTTTCCCCTGCAGCCATCAAAGCAAAAACAAAATCCAAAACATCCTCATATTGTTCTATGATGGTCTAAACGTTATTTACTCAGAAGTGTGCATAAAATAACAATAATTATAAAAAAGTTTAGACCTTCTTCTTCGGCTCTTGGGGCTTTTGTGGAGCCTTCTTTGGGGTCGACTTAGAGGCTGGAGCTTTTGCTGCGGCATCGGAGGCTTTTGCAGGCTCCTTCTTTGCCTGCCCGAAGAGTTGAGTACCCACTGCTGGTTTCTCTACCTTCAATGAAGCCATGTTAGATTTAAGCTAAAAACTTCAAAATCTAATTCACTTGGCTATTGTTTCCTTGAAGATCCCCTTTTTATAGTAGTCTGTGAAGCACTATTTAGGGAGGAATTAGAATCACAAGTGACCAAAACCTTGGAATAAAGCATAAGGTGGGCATCTGAGTTCTGTGTAGAATCTGGTGCTGGTTGCTGAATTCTGTGGTGATTGTTATTGAGCATCACATCGACTTTTTTTTTTTGCTTTTCTAACAGCCGATTGTGATCGATTAGCAAATATTCCCATAGCGGAGCAGCCTAATCTTCTATACAGTTTTGAACATCGAAGCTTATTTTGGTAAATGTCTAATTCTACTGCTAAATCTCAGTGAAAGCTAGTGGTTCTCAATGCTTATTTGAATGTCAATTTTCTTATTTGCCATTTTGTTTATCCTCGAACTCTTCACGGATAGCACCTTACGAGAGTTTTTCTTCAAGGTCTTGGATGCATAACTTGTGAACGATTTCTTGGTTTGCAGATTGTTGCTATTTTTATTTTTCCAATTAGTGCGCATATGGATAGAAATAGCAGAACTTGCTGAGATTTCTTCGAAGAAGATTAGGTTTTTAGCCATGAACTTGCTCAAATTATGTGTATAAAAGGCCAATTTATTAGAAATAGCAGAAAAAGAGAGACTTGAGACAGATATAAGCCAAATCAAGTGTTTGTGCAATATTATTTGGCCACCCTTTATTTGTTTAGGCACCTGTAGCTGGTTTACCTCCCTGTATCTGTAAGTAACAATTCCAAAAATCTGTGAAGTGCACAAGTATATAGAGCGCAGAAAAAACAATGGTGGATTCATGGAAGTGCCTAGTGTAAGACTAACAGGCTTCTTTTTCGGCCCCAAAGGCTTCTGGGTGATCGTGGCTTGGTGGCCGGAGCTTTTTCGCATTTGTTTGACCGGCTCTTGCTTCGCCGGAGCCGGGGACAGATGGTGAAAGGTTTATCAGCTTTGAGAGATGCCGTAGTTGGAAAAAGAGGGTTATTCTTGGCGTAGGGGTTAATGGTGGCCGAGGATTCGGTCATTTGCAGCCAACTATTTATAATTGGATTCACAAAGTGGAATGCAAATAGAATACAACTTTGAAATAGTGGGCGAGGATGAGCTAGTGGAGAGGGAATAGAATATTTTAATGGAGGTTTGTTTTTTCTGTGATTTTGCTTCTGTTAGTTTCTTCGGTTGGTTTTAGCGCCGGAAGCAAATTCGGCCGTCTGACCTGACCGGCGACCGGAGACCGGAGTTGGGCAATTTTTATCAAGCTTTGGTCTGGCCCAGATAATTTTTTTCAGTCCTCTTTCAGCCCATATCTCAACACCACAAATAGCCACGCCATGGTTAACGACGGAGCGCCGCTTACGATCCCGAGGGTCGCCGTCGTGGTCTTCATCCTCAAGGGGACCTCCGTTCTGTTGGGTCGCCGTTTGCCGTCCATCGGCGGCGCCACCTTCGCTCTTCCCGGCGGTCACCTCGAGTCCGGTACTCCATCTTTCCCTTTCCTGCGTTCGTCAAAGTATTTGCAATCACGACTACAGGCTGCTCGACCAAGAGCAGGCGGCGCAGAATATGGAGCCGAGCAAGTGCGTTGGGTGGGGGGTTCGATTGGGGTGATCTCCCCAAGCCCCTCTTTAATCCATTTCCGCCTTTGGAGTAGAGCTTCACTGGGTTATTTTTGTTGGATAAAGTCTATTTTCGTCGGCTTGATCATTTTAAGTCCATCAGGACATCTTAACTTAACTAAAAATAAATAAATAAAAATGAGACTTACCTCTAAGTGTGAGAGTGAGAACAACTAGAGAATAGATAAATAAAAAAAAGTTGTTCGGTTTTTTCTGAATCAGACAAATCGATTTCTATTTTCTCCATATTCAATTGTTAGATCTGCTTAAAATTTTGATAGTAGCTTTATGACACATAGATGTACGTTCTGAACGGTAGATATCGTATTTAGTGCTTTTTAAAATTGCTTGTTGGAATAAAAATGAGATTGTCATTTTTATCATCGTTTATCATCTATCTCTTTATTTGTTAAATTCAAGATTGTTGTTTGATCTTGATGAGTTATTGTAATCCTCTAGTTTGACGATCTAAAGAGAACTTGGTCTACCCATTATTTAATATAGTGGATGTTTGATTTGGTGGCTCATCGCCCGTAGTTTTTACCTTCGATTTGGAGAGTTTTCCACGTTAAAATGTTGGTGTCTCGTTTTTGTTTATTGCTTGATTATTTGCTTGGATTTCATTGATATTGCTGACTTGAATTTGGTATTCTCATTTAGCAAATAAGAATTTGAAAAATTAATTTTCAGATTAATTAATTGTTTTCCAATAATTTTTATATAAATATATATTTTAGCATAGTATTTTATTTTATAGATGCTCCAAGGTAGGGTTAATGGTTGACATTCAAACTCGTTGCCTGTCTTCAACAAGACGTTGACTTTGTAGTGGACTTTCACGTTGAAACGACATTGATTACTTTTCGACGACATGATCACAGATTCACAGAAAAACACGAAAATGTCAACTAAAACCATATCCAGGCTGTTATACATTGACCAAATTTGTTTTTGTTTTGGAAAATGGAATGAATTTAGGAGATGTAAATGCCGGAATGATCGACAAGGGTATCTTCCGACACGTCGATCAAATGTAGAGCCAAACCTAGAGTATAAGAGCCTGCACCAAGTCGAAATATCTTAATATTTATTAAATTGAATCAATTTTTTGGTTACGAAAATTGAGAATTTAGCAGCTAAGATTGTTTTTAAGATATGAAATATGGAGTTCTTTCCATTATATTTGAGCTAACCATCAATGCAGTCTTCTCCAGAACTGGTTTCTTACGACTGATTCAAAGTCAACATGGGAGAGAGAATAGAAATTTCAAAGCAAGAAACAAAAGAATATACAGCAGGACGAAGAACAATCAATCCTATTGCAAACTGAACATTTTTCAATCATCTTCATGAACAAGGTTAGTCAACAAAAAAGGAAAGATTATAAAAAAAATTCTATACAGTGCAAGATTAGGGGCTAAGAACCCCGAATCACCAGCAAAGATCTCTGTAATAAGACATCAGAGCCAGCCTGAATACTCAGTTCTTCGGAGAAGAATCAACGTAGGAGTTGTGCCTCTTAGATGGGCCTGAAGAAGGAACAGGTCCTTTCGAAAGAACACCAAAAACCTGACCTTCAAACACAAACCCCATCTGTTCCGTCGGAAGGAAACGCTTCATGTTCTGTGAATTCCCCGGAGCAGGCCTCGCTGCAGAGCAAAGCCCCGAGTGAAGAAGAAGAAGAAGAGTAAAAAGAAGAAAGAGGATAGCAATGCGATCGACTCCTTTGCATGAACCTATTCTGGGTTTGGAAGAAGAAGCCATTAGAGAGCTTTGAGTAAACGAAAAGCTTGGGAGAGAGGAGATTTCTGTGCGTATTTCAATGGAGAAGTTAGGCGAAATCGAAACGAGAAGAAGCTACCATTGAAATTCAAACGTCAACTCTTTAGAAAATACTAAAACTTTTCCTGGCGTTTGTCCTCAGAACGTACACTTTCCCGGAAGTTTTAACCTCCGTTGAAGCATTCAGACAAGAAGGAAAGCGAGTGTAGGTCACTGCCCAATCAAAATCCTTCTTCGTAGAAAAAAGAAAAACAGTGACCTATTTCCTTGAATTGTGACACGACATCTGAAAGAACTTCCCCTAATAAAGTCTATAAATGCATAAAATATTGTTAAATAGTAATAACAACGAATGTAATGCATGAACTAAGCAATGGAGCTCCAGGGTTGAAGAAATTGTTTGGAAAAAAGGCTGGTTTATTGGTCAAAGTCAACGTCCAATGTGAGCCGTCGGATCGAATACAGATTGATATTACAATGGGACCATTAACTGAAGCCAGGACCGTTTCTACAGCTCATGTTATAGGAAAAGTACAAGTCACGTCAGCCGTTGGATCAAATTATCTTCGAGTTTGAGGAAAATCAAACTTGGGCGCTACTCTGTAAGTGGACACCAAGGCCCAATATTTTGGGCCCTTTTATAGCCATGCGAGAAACTTCTGCCAGATGCTTTTCAGGTTCTCGTTCATTTCTGCCAGTGCCTCCAAGTTGCAGGTCTCTCTCTCTCTCTCTCTCTCATCCGCTAGTGTTTCCGCTACTCGACAACCTTTATTGATAGACTGGAATGCGATCAGATTTTTTTTCATTTGAAATTTCTCCAACGTTTTTGTTTTTGTTTTGTTCCAAGGAAAAAACAATTGGTTGATTTCGACTCATCCGATTCCATCGCATTAGTTCGAGAAACCTAGCCCCCATTTCTTCAGCTGATGATAGTCGCACAATCTGGATCCTGAAATTACTAGTTGTATGGATGGAGCGCATCCTTCCTTTTGTTCTTATCAATTTTCAAATGCATACACATGCTTGAGTTTGTTGCTTAAATGAAATTGATTTATAAAGCTAAGTTAGATCTGCCCCAAGAAGAATAAACTTGTTAGTTAAAGAGAAATGAATCCGCTTGCGCAACTGATTTCTGACTTTTATTAATCTTCATTCGATTGTATCATGATAAATATGTTGATATTTATCTGCAGTTGAGAGGTTTTTTATTTTTTTTGCACGAACTTTTAACTTCATGCTTTGTTATCGTAAGTGTTGGAAAACTTGAGAAAATAGAAATTAGTATGCTTTTCAATGTTTTGGAGTATTACCACTGCAAGATGACTCTTAGAATGTTGGAACTTATGGCTATAATTTACATTTTCAGTTGATTGTTATGACACAAAATACCATATTTCATTAATCACACCTTATCATTAAACTTTTATTTGGAGTCCTTTTTTTTCTTGATGAAGGTTACTATTACTTTGCTTGAGCCATACCTGATCACTAGCTTTGGTGCACGACCACGAATGACTGAAGTGTGACTTATGATATAGTTTACTATGGCTACCATAAGAAATCTGAAGATCAAGACTGGGACCTGTAAAGCCCATCATATTAAGAAGCTGCATTCTTATGAGAAAGAAGTTGAGGGGGAGTCCACCAAAACAGAAGAAATGAAAGCAAAGGGCTCATCCATATGATCTTAAGCAACAGGTCTAGTAAAAACTTCTCTTCTATCATAGATTCTTACAAGATCGGAGATTTCTGTTTTGGATACTGACTCCATAAATTAGCGATTATGCTGATTAATTTCCTGTTGTGGATGAAACTTTTTCTTTGGTTCGAGATTTGCTGTCTTTTTTAAAATAGTTTTTTTTTTCAATTTAAACAGGAAAATGTACTGGCAGAATCAAGGATGCTGATTGCATGGAATTTCGGTAGTACTAAATTTTAGGCTGTTTTTGTTTCTTCTACATTCACTTCATGAATATCTGAAGAACCTGGTATTTCATCTCAGGCGGAATCAATCGAAGAGGCTCAGACGACAAAAAGAAAAACATATTCGATATTCCTAGACATAGCAACTACTCAGAAGTTGCCGACTATAAAGCGACTCAAATAGCAATGGGTATCGAAAAATAAAATACATAATCGAAAGTGTGACATAAAATTGAAGTTCAAGCACAAGTGGCCGTGACCGGAAGAGGTTCGACCACGGCGTTGGCCACGGCAATTGCCTTCCCATTCTTGCTCTGCTTCATTTCATTGCCACTCAATTGCAGAGCAAAATCGGTGAAGCACTCGTCCACCGTCTTGAAAACTTGGTCAGGATACAGATTGCGCACCTCCAGGTCTTTACTTTCATCGCAAGAGTAATTAATTTGACACCCATTAATGAATATATCGTGCGTGAATGCGGCCACTATACTCTCCGGTATTATATTTTCTGTCACGCCGGAAAAAGAACTCGTTAATTAACATTGGAAAATTGGAAAATTTGAGCATTGACCAAGTGACGTAATTAAAGCGAATATAAAAGTAGGAAACCTGCGGCTGCTGCAAGGAGATCGTCCTCGGTTATGGTTATTCTCGGAATTGTTCTTCCTATTTTATTCTCCCACAGAGACGCCAGCTGATTCATGTTATATAGGTTGCATTCCGGTCGGAAATGAACGCTTTTGTTCAAAGTCCGGTCATCGTCGATGATTTTCATCGTGAATTTTCCGATGTCAGTGCCGGCGACGAAATAGGCTGTACCAAAGAGAAAAAGATAATCACAGTGCATGACAGACCACCACTTTTACCAGTTCTTTTATTACTCTTCTGCGAAAGTACAAAAGCGTGAATAAATAATTACTCATGTCAGCGGCAACAAATGTCAAGCCGCCGGCGGATTAGCGACCACTAAGTACAATTAAATAAATTAATTAACTCCGACGAGGGTTGAAAAGTCAAATAAATGAAGTGGTGTTTTTCTTTACGGTTGCTTTTTTGGAGAAGACTCCCACCGACGAAGTATCGAATCTTGGTGCTACTAGACAAAAGATTACCTTGAACGGAACCGTCGCCGTAGATTTGAAACTCATTCAACGGCGGAAGAACCTCCGACGGATGCGTGTTGTTATAGTATGGCCAGGAGGCTATCGAGTTGCAGCAAACGTACGTGTACGGTATTCCTACCTCTTCAATCATTCTCCGGACTCTACGTTTCGCGTTGTACATTTCTAGTCCCGGCTGCACCGGATTGGCCCGGTCGATGTCATGTCCGAACTCCGACGGCAGAAATCTCTGTATAATTCTAGTTTTTTAAAGGCCGACGTTCGACGGAACTCCATAGAAAAAAAAATATTACCTTAACAGTGCCGGCGGATTTTATGGCTTCGACGAGAGGAATCTGGTCAAGAATCGTTCCCCCACCCACTGCTGATATTACAACGTCAATCTTGTATTCGTTTAGTATTTTCTCCATCGCTGCTCTGTCATTTATCGTTCCCTGAAAGTACGAGCGTTGAGTACTTTTCGTTACTGTACTACAAAGGAACTTATGTTTTTTCTTTATTCGAGGAGAGAAAGTTTAATAGATTTTACTTGGACGACGGTGGCGCCTCCGTCGAGGAACCTGTCGATGGCGTCTCTGTTTGAAGAGCAGACGGAGGTCGTTCGAACGAGGATGAAAGTTTCCTTTCCGGCATCTAGGCTTGCGTCGGCCAGAAACCGGCCAATGAAACCCGATGCTCCGATGACTAGTATCCGGCGGTTTGGCTCGGTGCTCGACCTTCCGGCGGCCATCGTAAGTGACAGTCCTTCTTCTTCACGATCCCACTTCAAAAGGCAGGAGTTTTCTTCCTTGTTCGAGCGCCTGAGCCTGAAGGGGAGCAAAAGCTTTCCTTATATAGACTCTAATCCTCCATTTTTGCTAATCATTTTTATTATCCAATAACAACGATTAGCTTATCTTAAACATCTCTACGAACAAGATCAACCATGAAAACATTAATTTAATAATTAAAATATTTGGCTAACAATAATAAATGATATAAAATATTGGTACATGAGCTCAGCTACCCTTCAAAAAACAAGAAAAACTGGGAGAGACGGCTTAAAGTCGTTCTAATTCACTGGAAGAACTATTCTTCTTCTTCCTTACCAACTCGTCTATTATAATATTCAGTTCAGGGAAGATCGAATTACCAGAAACTGAAATTCACAGAAATCAAGTTCTTGGAGAGAGAGAGAGAGAGAGAATGGTGGACACGAGACCTTGAGTAGTAGCTGAAGCAGGAGAAACCGCGTGCGGACACTGTATCTTCTAGTCAACCTGCTCCTGCATCCATGGAATTGCTCATTATAAAAAATAAATACATTTTTTACTCTTTTTACAGCTGACTTTCTCCGTTCTTGACATGGATAGTATATTGATTGACACCAGAATGGAATGGAACCTCTTTGGACACGACAAAGTGATGCTAATGTTTTTAAGATAATGATAACAATAATTTTCTAGTGAATAGAATAATGGACCAGGTTTGGCTCTCCCAATAGTTTATTGTCGCACTAGATCCTCGGCTGCCTACAAATTATCCCTTTTTTTAATACGCTGCATCCCTAATATTTTAAGATTGTGGTGATTTTATTGTATAATTTAGAATTACTTATCTAAATTAGGGTCTCGATCGAGCCTTAAGATAATTGTCGTAATTAACTAAGTTGCCATCCACCTACAAAGGGCTACAACACTAGGACAAATAATGGTGACATTAAATAAAATAGGCAAATAAAGTGGCAGTCATAGTTAATTTTCAACTGTATCTTGTCAAGTCGTATAATCTTCATCACACAATAATATATATATATATATATGTATGTATATTTTCTGGTGGATGTTCTCCCTCTTGGTCCCTCGATTAATTGTGCATGAACTCTATGCGAGATTTTCACATTTTTCACAATTAATCAAAATTAGGGTTTCATATCTAAATGATTATGTTGATGAATCTTTATGTACGAAAGTTTGAAAAACATGATTTCTCCTCTAAATTCAACGTGGGGTTCAAGTTTATAAGTTGACAGCACGATAGCACCAGCCGAGCCGCCTTGTGTCTTCCAATTTACACGAGAAAATGCAAATGAAAATGGCTTCCCAACTACTATTACCATGTTCATTCAGACACCAATTTTATCTTCGAAAATAACTCATATTACGTAATTTATTCTAGAAGATGTGAACGCATACTTAGTCATCGTGGAAAAACAATAGTTTCACTGAAAAATGAAAAGAATTTTGTTTTTATTTTCATCATTAAACAATCATTTCAATCTACGTGTAAACAATCTATTTATATTACAAAAATATTAAAATTAAACGATCTTCTCTATATCGCCATGAGCATGGTTGTGCCACAAACCAAATCCAAGATAAATGATAATAAAATGATTAAATCGTCCTACAAGCAATTAAAAGTAATTATTTCCATTAACATCGATTAATCACGAAGTAACTTGCCAAGAACATGTTGTGGAAAGCAAGTAAGTGACGCTTTTCCATGTCACGCTGGTTTGGAGGGTGATGTGTCAAATGAGTAGACAAATTAATAAATGGAACAATTATTAGCGTAGAGGGCCCCGACAATTCTGTTTTCGTAGTTCATACTTCATAGAATAAGGTCAGTTATTATGAAAACGTTACACGAAGTGGTACTGTTTCTGGAAGAACATCCCCATCGAATAACAGAAGGATAATTTCGTGGGAATAATATCAATCACAATTAATATATTACCGTTTATTTTCCACGTAATTTTGTAAGCTTAGGCGCCCTGAACTGGTGGATGATCATGAGACTCCTTAGAGAGAGAGAGAGAGAGAGGGGGTTCTGTTAAGGAGAAAAGAAAAGTAGACCACTTGTTTTCAGATTGACCGTCAGTTCTTTATGGTCATTTTCTGGACTTCAAACGTGAAAAGCGTTTTTTTTGCAATTATTGGTCATCAAATTGATCACCAGATCTATTGGCATGCAGCCTGACTGAGTTTGGTCCGCTCAAAAACGAGCGGGTCGGCCTGTCCGAGCTTTGAACCTGTTGGCACGACCTGGGGCTCGGTTTCAGCAGACCAGGCAAAGTCGTTCATGGTTGAAAAGTCATTCCATTTTTCTTGTCACTGTCTGCAGACAGACCATCGTGGTTGGTCGGAGGCAACAGAGTTCCAGGAGATTGAAAGGCCTCGTTCAACTGCAGGTGAAGGTGATCGAGGAAGGACCCTCTTGGGGAGCTGGTGCAAACTGTCAAAATCTGATCTAGTAATCTATAACTTCTATTTTTACCGTCAATGATGCCGCCCCAATAATTTGCTTGAATTTTATGAGATCTTGTGATGCAATCAAACGATCTGTTCATGTCAGAAGCTAACTTAGATTAGTCAGATGGAACGATCAAGTATTCCACACCTTGTTTTCCCACGAAAATTAAATGAAATGTAATGGTTCACTTTGACAAACTTAGTCTTGATTTTGAATTCCTACCAATAGAAACTTTTCTAAAGGCTAACATGGATGGCTATGGGATCCCTCAAATTACTGATGAAAACTAAGAACATACCGATAGTACGTCTGAGTTGATGAACACGAGCAATATGACAGAACAAATGGTAGTTGGCATTGAGGAGTATTTGTTGAAGCGATTCGTATCATACTCAACGTCTCAATGATAGTATTTGGGTAGATTTGAACTGCAGATAAAGCCATTCTATCAATCCGTTTAATCAGTCATAGAAACCCTACTGTCTGAGGCAAAGGCGACACAGATTGGTTGGCTTCAACCCTTATTTTCCGCAAGCCCTGGTGTCCAAATGACAAAAACGTGACTTTGGTCTGATAATGGCTGGAGATCGAAGCAATGGAGCCAGTTTTTTAAACTGGGTCCAAGCAGGCCCCCAAAGTATTCGACGACATGTGAGAGAAAAGCAATCATTCTCTTCCCCATCGTAGTTCTTACCAAGAAGCACGAGGCCTGAACACCCTGGCAAAGAGCATAAAACAAACCCAGAAGAAAATACTCAAAACCCAGACAAGTTATCGAAACATAGCTGAGAAAATTCGTGCTAATCTTCAAAATCGTCAGCGAGAATCTAGATTTTTCAAGGACTCAAACAGAACCCCAGTGATCAAGTGGTTTGGAAAAATAGATCATTTTTACTGGTCTAACTTCATTACAGAAGAGTAAGAACAAATTTATCTAAGAGGAACTACCAAACTAGTTTAGATTCACGACACAGTAAAAGGATGAGAGAGAGAATGTGTATGGTCGAGGACGGAGAAGGTCCACGTGGAGAAGATAAGGCTATGCCCGTTTGACCAAACCACGTTCTGTCGGCTTTCAAGGAGAACAGAGGGTGGGGCCATTTCCTACGTGTCCGTCCGACGCCACAATAGCACTCTCCCGAATCTTACGTAATTTATTCTCAGTTTACAATTTTACCCTTAAAATAATATGTTAAACTATGGTGGACGCCAGACACTCACAGAAGAACACTTTTTTAGGAAATAAGACATGAAGCCTGAAGGGCAGAAAAGACAAAAGAGAGATGCGGGCCCCATAACGTGAGCACGTGAATAATAAGTCCAACCAGCGTAGAGGGATGGTTTTGACTGTCCTGGCCGTGTTTGGACGAATCATCGATGATTCGGAATAGAATTAGGGTTTTTTGCCTGGAGTTTGAAAGTAAGATCGGTGCCTGATAGAAGAGCGAAATATCTAGGTCAAAATTCATTTAAGCTGCGGTAATGGCGATGAATTCAGTGAATAACTCGCAAGAGATGATCTTGGGTGACATCAGTAGAAAAAGTGGCTGAAAGTTCCATCTTCGAGGTAGAACACGTCGAGAAAGAAACGAAATGAGAGCACAACTGCGAGATTTCTGAGAAATGGGAGGTAAATAATGAATATTTGAGCGAGAGAATGTACATCTTGAGGAAGAAGAAGCCAACTGATATGGAAAAAATTGAAGAAAACCAATATCAGCCGCAGATATTTACAAATGCTGCTAAGGCGACGATTAATCATTCCAGCAGAGGAGCATAACCACACATCTCCTGATGATATAGAGCTTAGCCCTTTGCCTTCTTAGCACTCCCCCTAGCCCTCTACTGGGGGAGAGCCTCTTCTTTGAGCTGCCTCCAATGGCGCCACTGCCCGTCTTCTTCTTTTTCTCTGAGTTGAGGATTTGCACTTTGAAGGGGTTTGTGTTGAGTTTTCTGCCGAGAGAGAGAGAGACAAGAGTTAAGAATGGAGCGGCTGAGACGGGGGAGGATGGTTTTTTACAGAGGGTTAAAAGTAAAAGACAAGACCGATAAGAATTAGATTTATAAAGCTGAAGTTGGATCTTGAAATGATTTGTTTACACAACATGATTGTTGAGTAGATAAGGTTTCTATATCTGAAGAATACCGTCAGAAAAATGACTGTGAGATCTTGCCGGAATTTCAAGGGAATTGCCGAGTAAAGTATTTGAAAAAACAAAGAGAGGGAAACATGGAATATCTTGAGATTGATGAGTCGCAAAACAAAACCTAGATGGTTCAAACAAATGTTGAGAGAAGCGGGCTTGCTTCCGAGGAAGCTTTTTGGCCATTTTGAAGTCAAACAACCGGAGTTTATTATTAAAGGCCAAAGTGGTATGGTTTATTTAGCGAGTTACTATTTTAAAAATAATTAACAAAATTAAATTAAGAAATATCTATTCAACTTGCAGTCTCGTGTTCCACCCTTCCACCTGCTGTGCAATGAAAATTAATGACGAGGTTCATCCTTCTTTTAAGCAAACCTAAAAGCATTCAAACAATCCCTTTTTACATCAAGAAGATATGTTATTGCCTGCTGAATACTCAGCAATCAATGAACACTTATCGTATCTCTACGCTTTGACCATTTATCTATTATTTCCGCCATCTTCGTCTCTAACTCTCTCGTAGTTTTATACGTAGGGAAGTACAGGCTGTCTTCCTTGTTGTCGCCTCGGACTTCGACAGAGCTCGCACGTTAGGGTTGTTGGTTTTGTGGGACGGATGTGGAACAGCGTTTTCTTTGGTAATTATTTTTTGTATTTTGAAAGAATCTCTCGTATAAACGATGGGTAGATAGATTTATCTGGAAATGTAAAATACATTTTGATAAAAAGGTGACTTTGGCTTTTATTAGTTTCAATGAAGCTCGTCTGATCTTTGCAGAGGCCTCCAATTATTGGCTTTCAAGCCCACCGTCTCTCTCTCTCTCTCTCTCTCTCTCCCCTATTTTCTCCTCTCAAGTCTTACACAGCCCAGGTGGGTCCCTCGACAAAAGACGTCAAAAGCAACTTGAACGAATCAAAGAAAAGCTCTTTTATAATTTAGAATACGAGAACCAGCTCACGGACTTCTGCGTCGAAGTCAAGATCACTCGATGGATTGACGACGACCCGAGCATTATCGCTGCTTCTCGATCCAAACCATGGAACCTGATCAAGGTTTATGGACTCATCTTGCTTTCGTGAGTTAGTTTGAACTGATCGTACAGGAATGGCTGTATATTTCTTTCCCATCTTCATCTTCTCCTCCACATAAAACCATTTTCACGTCATGGGTTCGTTTTTCAGGTCACCCCTGAATTTGAATCTACACTCGCTGTCATTGTGGAGCATTAGAAATGATTTTTTCTGCAATTTCTAGGTTGAATCTTCGACCAGTTTTTCGGAAATAAAAAATAAGGGCGGCCACGGAATCTCGATTATTCACACCAGTTCAAAGCACACGTTTTTATAAAGATATTATTGTTTGACCGTTTTAGCTCGTGGATTTGACCTATAAAAGCCTCATTTCTGCTTTGATCTCTGTTTAACTTCAGACATACTTTTTCTTACATTCGAGCTCTGAACCATCGTTAATGGCGTCCGCTGGCACTCTCGAGCTTGTTTCTTCTCTAAAGCTCCCTACCCGGAGTTGTTTTTCTTCTTTCCCTTCATCAAAAACCGCCAGAATTATGGGTTCCGAGTACTCGAAGCTAATTTCGAGCACCAAGAAAGATCTCTCCATGAGAAGTAGCTCCAAGGCCGTCACTATCTCTGCACGCTTCAGGGACAGACACGAAGACGATGAACATTCTTGGACTCACCGTAAGATCTCAACCTTAAAGCTCACAAATTTCTCCATAATTTTGTCTCAACTCCATTTCAGCGAGAGTTCAAGAGCTTAAAGTGTACGAGTTCAACGAGAGAGACAGGAACAGCCCGGCTTTTCTGAAACTCAGCCCGAGGCCGGAAAACTCGCTGGGAGACTTCGTGCCCTTCACCAACAAGCTCTTCACCGGAGACCTACAGACGCGGCTAGGAATCACCGCCGGCCTCTGCATTCTGATCGAGCACGTAGCGGACAAAAATGGCGACCGATATGAGGCGATCTACAGCTTCTACTTCGGAGACTACGGCCATATATCGGTCCAAGGTCCTTATTTAACCTACGAAGACAGTTATTTGGCCATTACAGGCGGATCTGGAATCTTTGACGGAGCATACGGACAAGCGAAATTGCAGCAAATTGTCTACCCTTTCAAACTCTTCTACACTTTTTACTTGAAGGGTATTCCCGAGTTGCCGTCGGTGCTCACCGGTACGGCAGTGCCACCGTCGCCGGAGGTTGTGCCAACGCCGGCTGCTCTGGCAGCGGAGCCTCAGGCGGCCGTCCCCAACTACACCAACTAATTTTGTCATCGATAAATCGTTGTTGAATGTCTTCTGTAGTTTGTACGGACCCACGGGTAGCAGTCTTGCTGTTAAATCTTCAATAATGTAATTTTCTTTAATAAATGGATCGTCGGGCCGACCACATATGAAATGAACATGATCCGCACCTATCACTACGTGCACTAAGCCACGCATTATAGAATATTGAGTAATTTTGGTATATATTTTGACGGATATTTTATCCTTTCAACTTGCTTGTTTGGTTGAATTCTAGACATTCGAACCCACTTTTGCAATTCTAACCATGGCCACGTGTATCTACGCGTATGAACAGTGCCGGAGAGATGTGCTAGAAGAATCTAAAGGGTCTTTTCAATAATCCCATCCAAATAGTGATGGCAAACTAGCCGGCTCGAGCTCGTTGGAGTCGGAAAAAATCGCCTCGCGAGCCACGAGCCGAGCCCGAGCCCGAGCCTGTCGAGCCAAACGAGCTGAGCCCAACGAGCTAAAATAAAATAACACATATTGTAAAACATATGTGTTATTATTGGTATTGTTGGAAAATTTATTTTATTCATGCAAAAAAAAATGTGATTGAAATTGAAACATCTCAACAAATTANAGCAAGACGATATGACTTAAGGGTGTAATTTTTTAATTATTTATTGTTTAATTGAAGTGATTGAGAAAATTACGGAGAAAATGTTGCTTTTTATGCTCGTTCTTGTTTTAAGTTGTACATTGATTGAATGTCCTCTTTCATTTCAATTTCCACCTTCGTACACGTCTCTCTGAATAACTTTTGATATGGACACTAGACGAGTTTTGTGACGTTAATTAACACAAATTTGAGCAGGGCAAACTTGTTATTTGCGCAGCAAAAGTCCATGACCGACGCAAATCAAGCTTCTATTTGTACAAAATCTCTCCATTTTAACTTAAAACCGACCAAAAAAGAGGCAACAAATTCCCAACCAGTGTCGGATGCCAAAGACTTCTCAACTGACAAACCCCAAGCACCAAGGATTCCCTTTACTCGAAAAACAAAGCTAACGATTCTTCATCTTTCTCTATATTCACAGTCGCAAAATTCTCCCCATAAAACCCTTTTTTGTTATACTAAATTTAGTTTTTTTTCTAACTCATGTACGTAGATCAACAGACGATCTATGCAAGACCAGTGATGCCCCTTTTAAGGCAATCGAACCCCTCAACTCTTACCGCTGGATTGTTAGAGAAACTCGGCCTGACACAGCCTCCTTTCCTTGCCGGATGTAAGGTTTCTAGAGAGAACCTTAGGAGAATGAATATGCAATAAAGAGTATAATATATAATTTCATTCTCTATCATTAATTAAACAATACAAATATTTATAGAGATAAGACTATTCTAGAATGTGACACTTGTCACTTACCTATTGGACAAATTATAACTAACTTAGAGAATATCCTTTTATGTCAAGGTATATTCATTACAATTATATTAACCTAATCTAATCTCTAACACCGGAGAAGAGGACGATACTGGGCAGACAAGGGAGGGATCGGGGATAGTGGGAACAGTGAGGTGAACTTTTCGTCTCCAAAACGAGCGTCTTGAATCAATGGGTTAGCTACTCTCTTGGGTGGCGACCCGCACAAAAAAGGGGGCATTTGTGTGATTGGTTGTTCTACACCACATCCTCCCTGCAAACACCCGCCAACATCAATAATACATTAATGACATTTAAATTCATTTTAATTAGGGGACAATTGACAACTAATTTTATGCCTCTATATGATAGCTGGAATCGACGACTCTTGAGAATTATAACAATGAAAAGTCAATAAAATCTGAATCATGAGAAAAATTATAAGAAAATTAAAATTACCCAAGATTCCGTCTAAGGGATCTCATTGGTCGCTCGTTGATAGTTGAGCTGAGAATGCGAATACGACGCGGTTTCGTTGATAGTTCTTGAATCACATACTTCTACCTCTAGTGTGAGAGTTGTTACCCTCAATGTTGTGGTAGCTCCTTGGGATATCAGGTAAAGGTCTGCTATCTCTGGGCCGCTAAGTTACCGTGATTTAACTCCCTCACAAACTGTTGCGCCGGGGTATGGGAGCCCTAGGGCAAGAGATTTCGCCTTTTGAGTACAAAAGAGAAAGTCCAACGCCGTCGTAACAACATTTCTATTTTTAGTTTTTTTATTTGGTCACGGATGCGGTGCCCGTGGCGACCTAGCCTCCTCCGGAATGGTGTTCACAACGCGCTCTCTGTCAGCTATCATATTCTACAACGGAGATCACGACAAGTCTCCAAAGTTCGATTATTGGGATGACGTCATTTTAAGCCGGCAATCGAAAAACACCGAATCTAATTGAACAAATCTAAGTTTGATTATTGACACGTCTCCAAAGTTTGATGGCCTTTACATGTTAGCCTGGCTTGTACTGAACGGGGCGGACCATTTTATTACATACGTTGACCTTTTAAGTGATTACTATATTTCCAACTTAGTCTAGATTCTATCTATAGTAAGAGCTTAAGCAGGCTGAAAAAGGTCAACTGTATGTTAAGTATTTATTTAGACCGAATCGATGGGTTCAAGCAAAATTCAGTCGGCATTTTTGCCAAAATCTTATCATGCGATTAACATTCTAACTTATAAATATCAAAAGAGCGCATCGAGATCGATAGAAATGACATTGGAAACTTCGATTCGGAGTAGAAACTAAGTTCCAAATAGTTAAGTTCACGTTATTTCCGCGTGAGTTTTAAATCGGCCAAAGTTTGTTCAATCTATTGTTTGCGATCATAATTATAAACCCTAAGACGAACTCATTGAGATTAGATTTCAACGTTTGAGGACGAGCAAGTTTAGGGCATAAAATGAAGCATGCCTCTGAACCTGAACAAGTGATAAACCTAGAAAAACCAGTTCATCTTTCACATAATTGGTGAGCTGCTTTAATGGTGGAAATATATGGAGTACGAGGGTCTTCAAAGGGTCCCTACCAAATGCAAAACTATTTTTCTACACTTGGCTAAATCATTGAGTATCATGCTCGTAGATTTGTAGGGTGATAGACCTAGTTTCTCTCTTTTTTCTAGGGCAAAAACAAGAGCTAAACATCTTTCCCATCCCTTCCCCTCGCAACCAACCAAATGACTCTTTGAGTCACGAGAGAATTTATCTTATCTGTTGTTTTAGAGAGAGACTAAGAGAGAGAGAGAGAGAGATGGCAGAGGAACTGATAGAGAAGTTTCATAGCTCCTTTTCTTCCACCATGACTCGACTAGCCTTTATATTGCAGTCTCAAACTGAAAGTCTTGTAATTTTCGAAAAGCTTTAGTCATCTTCCACCTCTGAAAGATCGTTTATCTAATATTGTTTCATTCTGTCTTTCTCTGTCGGTACCATGTAGGTCTTCCTCCACAACCCTCATACGCAATTCCTCCCAATTCTCTTCTACTTCACTATTCTATCCACCACCCTTGTCGCTCTCTTTCTCTCTCTCTCTCCCTCTCTCTAGTTCTATCCTTCTGCACTCTTCTCATTTATTCTCATATTTTTCCGTTTTGCAGGCGACAGGAAGGGAGCCCCTTAGACCTTAACAACTTGCCGGAGGATTATGCAAAAGATGGAAAACCGGCCATGGAGGAAAGTTCCTCGACGGGTAAACAAATCTTGGCTGTATTTCCATGCAGTTCGATAAATATTTGAAGTATCTCATCTTAAAATCTTGTGCATAGCAAAAGCGGTGGTAAATTAAACAGGTAGAAGAAGGGTGCTAGGTTTGGGCAGGTCTAGGGTTTGAAGAGGGTCTCCAGCCAAATCGGAATGTAGTGGAATAGTTTAATTTAGTTTTTATTTGCAGGCCACAGGAAAAAGAAAAGTGGGGCAAAGGATGGAAAAGACGAGTCTGGAAAGCTCTACGAGTGCAGATTTTGTTCCCTCAAGTTCTGCAAATCTCAGGCTCTAGGAGGTCACATGAATCGCCATCGCCAAGGCAATTCCTCTCTCTGTCTCTCTCTCTCTCTCTCTCTCTCTCTCTTTTGCTGCTTCTCTCTATACCTCACATAGAACTCGCGGAAGAAAACTCTTGCATCTCACTATTTTCTTCCTTTCCCACCAAATCGGGTCACTGCTCGGCAATAATTTGCTCATCTGTTAAAACTGTTGTCTTGTCAACCTTGAAAACATCGTAGCTGGGGCTCTTATCTGAATTCCTTGCCGGCTGTGTTTTCACTAGAAATCATTTCATTTGTGGGTTGATTTGATTTTTCTTGTTCTTTTGGCCAGAGAGAGAGACAGAAACACTGAACCGGGCTCGTCAACTCGTCTTCAGTAACGACAGCATAGCTCCTCAGGCACCTTCTCTTCTAGGGTATGTAACTGTTGCATATTTGTCTTTCGATTATCTTCTTCTCTTTCTTCATGATCTTTTAAAATCATTTTTCATAGCTTCAAACTATGAGAAATTTCATAAAACATTAATCTATCTTAACCAATTTGCAGTTGTCATCCCGTCACACCTGGAAGCTACCATACAGCTACCGGAATCGGAGATCCGGGCCCAATGTCTTTGCGATTTCCGACCACTAGAATGTTCTCCGGAGCTTCATCGTCCACTCTTTTACCGCAGCAACCCCACCCTCCGCCGCCTCCGCCGCCGCATCAGCCATATTTATACACATCACCCTCTCGACCTTCTTCGTTTTTAGCTCACTACCCACCTCAACATTCCGTCAACGATTACTTCCTCGGGCATCTTTTCGGAAACGCGTCGCAGTACAATCACCAAAACGTGAGTACAACGCCTGGATCAATGGAGTCGTCGAGTTATACATGCATCGGAGCCCCGGTGGGGCACGGGTTCGGAGTTGGGGCGGCCGGGAGGATGAGTGATGTGTTGGGAATAGGTGGTAGAGACGGGTCATCGAGTCATCAGGAGGAAGGGTTTAATTGGAATCGGAGCTACGCTGGATCCCAACAGCAGCGTTTGGACGTTTCTTCGTTCAATCGGTTTCAAGATGGGTTCTAAGCAGATTTTCTGAGTGATAGTCCCAAGTATTATTATTGGTCTGGATCCACACGCTACCTGGAGAGAGAGAGAGAGGCAGCTTTCGAGGTCATGGAGGGGGTCAGTTAGTTTGGATTTGAATGGGGCTGCGAAAAAAAACTGGAAAAGTTGGAGAGATGGGAGAGACAAGAAGTTGGATATGAACTCAAGTTTCGAACCCTTTTTCGTATATGTTTGAGTTTTGTTTTGCATGGCTATCATCTTCCATTGGCAATCGGCATTACCTTGGTTTCTCTCTCTTTCCATTTTCTCTCTCATCATTAATCTCTAAGAGAAAAATTCGTCTTTCTCTGTCTACCTCTGTTAGACTTTCTCACACCATGCTCGCACAAATATGGGAGCGAAGCCTACGAAGAACCTTAGGCAGCAAAATTGGAATATATCCTCTGTTTTCTGTTAGAAATTCTTCGTCACCTACAAGCGAGTCGTTGACTACCAACCTCTGAAATGATCATTAATTTATAAAACTAATTCCACAAATCATAAGTTACTACGACATTTACTATTTTAAAAAGTAGAATAAGAATAATTAAATGATAATTTTTATAATCTAAGTAGCTAAAGCAGTGACAAAATGTATGTAAAATCTCATTATTCAACACCATTTTCCTCTTAATTCCATAAAAATGCTCAAGTAAGTTCTTCACTATATAAAGTCCTTGCAGAACTGGTCAAACTGGACATAAAATTAATTGAAACTCGTCTATAGATCAAACCAAACTATTGAAAATCTCATCTTCAAGTTCAACTACAAACTAAATGCTCTTTCCTCCATCCCCTCTTTTCTTTTTCTATATCAGCTGAATTTCCACGATTTAATCAGCGATTTGATAACACAACAATCAAGGGTGGGGCATGAAAGGGTGAGATTTTAGGGTTTCAGGTGCTTGAAAGTGCAAAACCGAAGTAAATGTAGAGGCTACGAGACTGAAACTGAGAAGCCAAAAGTAATGAATCCAAACGTAGCTTTTATCTGCAGACTATAGGGCGAAGGTGAAGGTAGGGTTTTATTAGGTGGGCAGAAAAAGAAAATAGGTCGACCACTCACTTGCAATCTAGTTTATACGAATCGATGTCGACTAATGGAGCTACACTTGTTTGTCGCATTCTGCTTCTGCTTCACCTAATTTGGTTTACAAACTGAAACCCTAGCTGCACCTATTTCCTATACTGAGATTTCTTCCATTTCCTCTTTTACTTTCTTTTTTCGAAAAATCTTTCATAAATGGAACCTTTTCAGAGCTGTTTTCCGATCAGAATAGGGCGATTTTGATTGCTAAACCACTGAAGATCATCTTAAACTCTCGGTTTCAGGATATTTGAGAAATTATTACGATATGTTCATCTTTTTTTATTTTTTTTAATCAACTAATGCAGTTAATAGAATAAATATTAATTTATTACATCAATAAGATGACCTAGTATTTGAAAACATATTAAACTTAATAGAAGTGTTTACAAATATCAAAAAATGACTCCACATTTGTGACATAAACACGGGCAAGTTACATTCAATATGATAGTGATTAATGATTAATCATACAATCAAAGTAAAATAGAAGGTAAACGAAATAATACCAAATAAATAATTAGAATTTATCTATTTTGATATGTGAATTTTGATTGATTCATGCATGTTTTAATAGTTATTTTCAGAATAGTCATTTATAATGTGCTTAAGTTCATGTATGTACGAGTATTAAAAGTCATATATCGTGTTTGGTACGGTAAGAAGTTATTCCTTGTGGTGAAGCCACCAAAAGTTTACCAAAGAGGGTTATACTCTTGAATGGCTTAAGGTGCAAAGGATGCCCATCACTCATTTTATGATCTTAAAACTTTATTTCATTATCATCCCTTTTTGTTTCCTTAAGTAATTAATGCAAATAATATAAAGATAAATGATTAGGTTAATTTAAAGTGCATGAATGGAGAAAAACAGTCCATGGATTAAGTTCATAATCTCTCTCTCTCTCTCTGCGATCCCAAGACAGATGAGGAAAGGGTACGGCTCACTAGGGTTGACGGGGAGAGAGAAAGATGACAGCACTGAAGATGGAATCCATGGAGATGTACAAGGCCAGAATACACAAAAAAAAAGTTGCATCTAATTGTCAGGGCTGAGAATAGTGGAGAGAGAGAGAGAGAGAGAGAGAGAGAGAGAGAGAGAGAGAGAGAGAGAGAGAGAGAGAGANTTGTGTTTTGCAATAAAAGAATGAGGAAGGTTTAAAGCAGCGTTTTGTGCATGGCTGCAATTTTTCAAATCATAATCTTTGCATCTCTTTTCAGTTTAATTAACTGTTAATCCTTTTTAGCAGCTTTAACACTAGTTTTCTCTGCCACTTAACTCCATGCTTCTGTCATGTCAATTAACTCCATCCTTTTTTCCATCTCTCTAACTTTTTTTCTCATGCCATGCGAGACACCCTTTTGGCATTTTTAAAGTTGGTGTATTCAAAGTCTTTTCATGGACTCGTTCTAGTAAACAGTCGAGCCTTTTACACATATCTAGGGTTTATGTTTTCTGCCACCGAGTTGACTTGATCGTAGAAGAAATATACGTTAAAAACCCTTTAACATGTTTTACTAATATGTTATGAGAAGAGTTTTTAGCGAAGAACAAAACATCCAAAAGCGAGACCTCGTCCCTTTAATTTCGTTTCGGTTGGATCTTTCATTATTGTTCGATTGCGATGAGTGGATTCATCGAAGGAGACAGCGATTGCTCACACAGAATGCTGTTTGAAAGCTGCCTTTCCTTATATTCTGAAAGTTATCATACTCGATACCGACTTTTTCATTTTGAAACGAATGACAAAGCTGTCTCCATATATCAAAAAATCAATCGATAAGGCTTGAATAAATTCAGTTTTAAATTATTGAAGATCATGATAAATTTCGATGTAGCCTAGAATAAAACATAATACAATCTTACATTGTTTGTGTATGGTGAAGATAAATGCCTCACAAGTAAGACAGATTTCAAACCTAATGGTTGGTATCAATCCTGCAAACAAAAATCTGGGTGAAAGGGGTACTACAAATGGTTAAAATTGAAGGAGCAATCCAAAGATCTGTGCTGAAGAAACAAAGCAAGCAAGTAAAAGGAAATGAGAGAGAGAGAGAAGGCGTTAGAAGAAACACCAACAAACCAACAAAGAGAAAGAGGAGCAGATTATTGGAGCGACCAATAGAAACATGTATGCTTTTGGAACGAAATTCAAGACGACAACGACACGACAATTAAACAAGATCAATGTGGGTACTTGGTCTAGATCACGCCCTTACCACTTGTGCCCCTCTTCTGAATTCCCCTTCTCCACTTGTTTTGTTTTATTGTAGTTGTCCAAAGTCGGAATCTTTCACTCGTAGGGTTCTCACACCCCGGCCTGACAGGTTGTGAGAAGGTAAGTTACGGTGACTCAGCAGCTTAGGAGAGACATTTTTCCTGATGCCCTAAGGAACTACCCCAGCATTGGAGGTAACCACTCTCCCACTAGGGCAACGCAAGATTCGAACTCAGACACTTGTTATCAGATTTGTCATCTCTCGACCACTGAACTGAACCCGTACGGGCCACTTGTTTTCTTCTCTAACCTCTTCTTTGCTCTCTCTCTCTCTCTCTCTGTGTTTTCATCTTCTTTTCTCGTTTCCATTTCTGTATTTTCAACACTATAAAGCAACACAGCATAAGAGTTAGCACAAACATTTCAAATATGTAAGAAAAGTGCCATCGATCTCTCTCTCTCTCTAGAACACAGGGGGATGATCAAATAATACAAAAGCAGAGAGAGAGAGAGAGGGTTTGTAAGAAGGAATAATAAGGAAAGGTAGACGGTAGGGGCAATAGGAGTAGTCGCGTCCATGGAACCTAGAGAAGGCTCAGCCGCCGTCTGTTCAGTAGAGACGCTGGCTAAGCCCTCTTCAAATACATTTTCTTTGGGCTGATTCGTTCTCTCTCCTGTTTCTGTTTCTCTCTCCTATGCCCGTCGCTTTTACAAATGGCTCATGGCTGAGTAAGGTTTTGGAAAAACCTCGGGGACGTATATTTAGCACTAAGAATATTGTAAACACGGCTAAAATTGATGTGTAAAATTTGCATTATATTACTTGTTCACGTTTGTTGACTAGTAAATCGTTGAATTTTTTACTAGTAATTTGTCGTGATTCGTTACGTGTATTATTAGTATTCTCGGTCAAAGTTTTGAATTCGAATTTATCGCTAATTTTCGTTTCGTAAATTTTGGTCGTTGTAGATTAAGTAAATTTTTCTGATTAGATGGACACCTAGTCGATTGAAAAAATTGATCGGAGAATCGAAACATAAAGTCCGGAAATAATCATTACTCGATCGATTATTATAATTTATTTTTAAAATTTTTATTATATTATTAAATAAAAATATAATATAATATATGTTATACGAGAAGTGAGACGTGCACAGTGATTTTTCAGATCCAACTTCCGTTTTCGAGGATTCACGTATCAAAACGTTTGTCTTTAAAAATATTAAGGCATGTTCAAGAATCTTTTAAGTTTAGTCTGTATTTTTGAAGAAATCTAACAAAAATCGTGAGCTAATGTTTAGTTTTTAAAATTTGTAGTTTTTCTCGTAATTTTTTGAACTGATTCGTTCGTCTCGTTGAGTGTAACGTTTTGACGTAGGTTTCGTCGAATTCGGAGGTCGGAGTAGTCGCCGGCAACGAATCGTCGCCGACAAAATAATAATAATAATAATAATTATTAAATTAAATTAAATTGAATAAAAATTATATTAAATTAAATTAAATTAAAATTAAACTAAATTAAATAAAAAATTAAATTAAATTAGATTAGATTAAATTAAATAAATATAATTTTATTTTACATTACATGTAAATTGATTTTTAAACCTAAATGTATTATTGCAGGATTTTCTAATTTGACCTAAATCAGGATTTAATATTCTCGATTTCGACCTAATTTTTCAAGGATTAAAAGGTATGAGTTTTTATATTAATACTAATTTTAAATGTTTAATTGTATTTATATTATTATTATTGTGGTAATTTATTGTTATTGAACATATGCATATGCATGGCACATTCATCATTGAGCATGAGTGAGTTGTCGTTCACAAATGGTTAATAGGGACGGTTAAGTCTGCCCTTGAGTTTTGAATCCCTAAACTGGATCCGGGTCTTTATGGTTGACACCACCTTAGAGTGGATGTATACACATCATTTACACTGCACCTCATTGTGCGTTTACATATTTACGGATTGTTTAAAATTATGTTTAAACATGTTTTAACATGTTATTTATTTATAATGTAATAATAAAAATGAAATCTCTACTGATAGTAGTCACTCACCCTATTGGCTACAAACTTTGGTTTCATGATCATTCATGTGTAAAGCTCAGTAAGGCTTATATTGGAGTTTAAATTCTTCAATTTGTATTTGTAAAATTTGATCGATATTTATTTTAAATTGTAAAAACTTCTCGTGTATATTATTGGATTAAAATATTTTATGTATGTTATCCGACTATTTAGATTAAATGTTTGGGCTTGCTTGAAATTTTAAGACTTCCGCTATTTAATTTCAATTAAATATTCGAACTTCGGTCTTAGTGGTCGGATCCCTTCGAGAATCGACCCATTGGGCTCAGCGTCTGTCTAGTCCCGGTTTTGGGCCATGACAAATAGTCTCATTTAGATTATCGTTCATAGAAATATATATACAAGGTTTTGCCATAGATGGGTCGTGCTATTTTTCATTATTTACTCATTTTTTTCTTTTTTTTTTCTCAGGCAATCTGTGCTTATATATGTATATATATTTAGGTCTAAGCCTCAAAATGCATTTCCATGGCCAAGATAGAAAGGGCATTAAAAGAGAAGCTAAGCTCTTTAGGGACGAGCTGTTTAGTTATTGACCATCAAGTATTTATTCCTTAGCAATGTGAAATTGGATACCCTTCATGTCTTTCACAATTCTTCTTCTATAAACTTCCGACGTCCTCTTCCGCCACCATTACAGTCAAAGGAATAGACTTTAATATCTCTTGTTAAGGCAAACAAACAAAACTAAAACTATCCATCCAAACACGATTGCATCCACCAAAAAAGACACACTAATTCGAGCGAACATTATCCAGCTAAAACCATGTAGTTCAAAGGTCTAAAGGAAGGCTAACAATGGAAGAATTGGAAGAAGAGATTCGTTTACCTTGACATTTTCTTTGTTCCCAGGGACCTTGTACCAATCGGCGGTGATCTCCGACAACCACAGCCCCGGAAAAACCACCTGCTACAAGAAATCAAAACCAGATAAGTTCATCTGAAGGGCGGCGATCAGAGCCGGAAACTTCGCTCCCAGCGGAATTCTCCTTCATACACCTCGGGTGTTTCTGTTTCCCCCACTTCAAGCACGGAAGCGTGAAATTGTGAAGAAGTTTCGATCTCTCGCCTCCCATCGCCATTAACTTACGAAACCTCTCATCCTCAGAATCTGCCGCAGACACCATTTATAAAACCCAAACGAAAAAATCAGTGAGACCAAATAGAAAACAACAACACTCAGATCGCAGCTCTGTAATCCTCTCTCTAGCTCTAACTTTCAGAATCTTTCGCAATCTCTTCGCCAGCAATGAAGAGAAACACTTGAGAAGAAGACTCCAAAGAAACCCCTTCGCCCCCTCTCTTAATATCGCCGGGAAACGCGGTTTCGTTGTTCCTTATATTCTTCTAGATAAAGAGAGATGGCGGCTTACACATTCGGGATTTTGGTCTTGGTTCTAATATGATCGATTCTGGATCGGTCCATGTGCGTAGATTAGTGTTGTTCTGGTGACCGGTGATGCGTCGTTTGGTGTCTTCGCGCTGACTTGCCAACCATCACTCACCGTTGGATGCTGCAAAATCATATGACCTTGCCTATCCACCGTCGATCTATTTTTATTTCATAAGAGCTTTGGAAAGTTTAATGTTGATAATGGATGTCTCATATTTGGAAATACCGTGATTTTACCAATGTATTTAAATAAATACATATGCATCCTCCATATAGAAGATCAAGCCATCGTATTGATGGTTAAAATTTTAAAAATAATTGTAGGAATTTGAAAAAAAACATATATTTGTAAAAAAGATTTACATTTATGATTCGAGCATAATGGGGTGACTGGGCCACCGGCCGACCACAACAGTCCCCCGTCTTCCGTCGCCGGAGCTCGTAGCGCCGTCGAACGGCGGTGGAATCAACAGAATGCAGAGTCCAATAACTGGTAGCTTGAACGAGGAAAGCGTTTATCGAAGTTGTAGTGCAAAATAAAACCCAGATAGCAAATGTTTTTAACGAGGCAAGCAGGTGATTCTTGAGTGAAGTTCATGAGATTATAACGTAAAATTTCACACCTCCCCTTGTGCATCCCATGCTCTTATCAATCGCATTTTCTTGCCTTTCGCAGCTGTAAATTGCTTGAGATTATCATCATTCTGTCTTCACTTGATCAAACAATGGATCTCTTCCAAGAAATCCCTTCCAGAATTCAAAATGAGAGAAACTTTCGAATCAAAACTACCATTACTCTCTCTTTCTTCCTCTCGTTTCTTATGTTTTTCCTCGGCATATTCGTCCATGGACGCGTCAAGACTTTCTTAAACTCGGATGACTTCTACAACTACACCATTTCTTCTTCTTCTTCTTCTTCATCATATTCATCGCTCTTCCCCAACCCTCCTCCTCCATTGTCGCATCTTAGCTGCAACTTTTCGTCTGCGTCATCTTCGGTCCAAAAGGAGGAGGAAGGAGGAGCATGGCACTCCATGAGCGATGAAGAGCTCCTGTGGCGAGCTTCTATGGTGCCTCGTTTGAAACAAAGCCCTTACAATCAGACGGCGAAAGTGGCCTTCATGTTTCTCACGAGAGGAAGATTGCCATTATCTCCTCTCTGGGAAATTTTCTTTAAGGGTTACAAAGGTTCCTACTCAATTTACGTGCATACCTCGCCCGAGTACATGAACCACCCACCGCCGACCTCCGTTTTCTACCAACGTCGAATACCCAGCAAGGTAATTTTTTTTTAAATAAAAGACTCTAAATTTAGGATACCATTGTTCAGATTTGAATCAAAATAAATAATATTGTTCTATAGAAATGAATTTAGCCCAAATTATTGGTCGATACATTGATTGTTTCGTGCTATTTATGCTTTAGGTTGTAGAATGGGGAAGATCATCAATGTTAGACGCTGAACGCCGCCTATTATCAAACGCACTCCTAGATTTCTCCAACCAACGATTTGTCTTACTATCGGAAACATGCATTCCCCTCTTCAACTTCTCGACAATCTACTCATACCTAATTAACTCCAACCAAAGCTTCGTTAGTTCCTTCGACGATCCACGACCGGTCGGTCGGGGCCGCTACAACAAGCGAATGTGGCCGGTTATATCGCTCAAGGACTGGCGAAAAGGCAGCCAATGGTTCGGAGTCGATCGGAAGATTGCCATCGAGATCGTTTCCGACACTATTTATTACCCTATCTTTAGAAGTCTTTGCAACCCGCCTTGCTACATGGACGAGCACTATGCGGCCACATTGGTGACAAAAATTTGTCCCGAGGAAAATTCGAACCGGCCCGTGACTTGGGTCGATTGGTCCCGTCGAGCCGGTGCTCACCCGACTACGTTTGTGAGGAAAGATGTTACGGAACGGATGCTGAGCCGGGTGAGGAATGGGTTCAATTGTAGTTATAATGGCTTTGTAACAAATATGTGCTTCCTTTTTGCTAGGAAATTTCACCCCAATACACTAGAACCTCTCTTGAAGTTAGCTCCGGTGGTTCTAGGGTTTGGATCGTCTCTTAAAGAAACATAGCCTTAAGATTTATGTAAGATAAATTCCCTTTAACGATAAATAAATGTATTTATTTGATGGAAAGACAGGCCAATGAAACGAGGAAAAGCGTAGACGTCCAATGACTACAGCTGTTCCCCAAGCCACAAACACTACTTGTCCCACATTTGGAATGGGTCGGAGAAACACGTGGCGATAATTTAGTGGGCTAGTGGCAACTAATGAGCCAATAGGAGACGAGCGTCAGGAACAAAAAGGATTAAGAAGCAAATCCAACTCTCAGTTACCAAATCTATCCCGCTCTTTGTTCCGCACACGCTTTCCGCTGGAGCGTGGTCTCACGCCTTAATTCTTTATTATTTTAAGATAAATATGTCAAATCGAACTTTAATTTTGAAAATTAAATTTTAGACTTTTCGGACGCATCATGCCTCGTACAGACACAATATTCGATTTTTTTTGTTTTAATTAATTCGACTAATCAAATATTATCGAAATAACTTGAAATTTTTACCACACATTTACGACAATAAAAGATATTACTCAGAGATTTTTACTATCCTATGTAATTTTAACAAAATATTGCATTTTTGTATTAAAAAAATTACAGTAAGTCGTACAGTTTTTAAAAAAAAATTAAAAACTTCAAGAGAAGTGTCTTTTATTATCGTAAATGTGTGGTAAAAATTTCAAGTTATTTCGATAATATTTGATTAGTTAGATTAATTAAAAAAAATGGACTGTTGCGTTTATACGAGGCACGATGCGTCCGAGCATGTGTTTAGGAAGCACAAAATTTAATTTTTTAAAACTTAAATCGATTTTAACATTTAAGCTCGAAATCAAATTTTTCCCTAAAAAAAAAAATTTAGAACATCGTTGGGACCCGCCACTCAGGCGCGTGGGCGTAGAGTTCCTCTCAAATATCTAATTTTGTCGAGATGATGATGTGTACTCCTAGTGGGTACCCTTTTGTGGTAAACCAATATGCTAACTTAACGAATACACAGATGCCACGTCACACAATCATGTAATATATTTATAATGCAACCCCGTCTCCTGCTTTATTGTAGAGAGAGAAACTCCTCACCGGAAAGAGAGAGAAAGGAGCAGCTCTGCGGGAGACCCAGAAATAGAAAGTTTTGGGATGGAGGCCAACGCCATCATCGCTCCCTTCGTCCTGAAGACGTATGAAATGGTAAACGATCCAATCACCGACGGTTTGATCCAGTGGGGGAAGGCCAATAATAGTTTCGTCGTCGCCGATTCTCTGGAGTTCTCCCGGAGAATTCTGCCGGCGTATTTCAAGCACAACAATTTTTCAAGCTTCGTTCGCCAGCTCAACACTTATGTATGTCCTGAATGCGATTGAAAGTCGTCTAAAAACGCTGAATTTCGTGGCTCATTTTGCTTTCTGTGTTTTGATTGTTCTCAGGGATTTCGAAAGGTAGATCCGGATAGATGGGAGTTTGCGAGCGAGTGGTTTCTGAGAGGGCAGAAGCAAGGGTTGAAGAACATAGCAAGGAGGAAACAAGGGAGAAGTTCGTATTTTCAGGCGAAATACGAGGGCCACGAAGATGAAGAAGCTATTTTAATGGAGATTTCGAAGCTGAGAGAAGAACAGAGAGCCTTAGAAGATGAAGTTGTAGAAATGAACAAAAGAATCGAAGTTACAGAGAGAGAACCTCAGCAGATGATGGCGTTTCTTCACAGATTCGTCGAGGACCCTGAAGTAATCTCCCGAATGATGACCGAGAAGCACCGGTCTGTAAAACCAATCACGGGTGGGAAGAGACGCCGCCTAATGATGGCTTCTTCTTCTCCGGCGGCGGCGCCGATAAGGGTTGAAGCGGAAGACCCAGTGACGAACAACTGGGCGAAGCAGGGATTCGACCTCGACAGCTTCTGCACTCCATCCCCGTCGCCGGAGACGATTGGACAAGAGTGGTGGGGTCAACGGCAAGTCATGACGCCGGTGTTCGTGCAAGACTTGACGTACGCATTTTCTGGCGTGCCGAGCCCATTGACCTCGGATTCCGGCAGCGGGTTCAGCGACGGTGCTGCAACATCTCCGCCGGGTACCGCGACGGTGGTCGGATACGGCGAAGGGCAAATAACGCATTTGACAGAAATGTTGGATGCGGGTAAGCCAAGTCCACTGCCGCCTTATCCATATTCTCTGTTTGGAGAAGGATTTTAGAGTGTCCCTAGATTTATCTTTAATCTTATCCCTGAAATTCTTCTCAGTTCCTAATTTCTATTTATTTGTAATTTAATTTGGCAAAGGCTAAAAACGTGACTTTTGTGAAGAACATAGAACTATTTCCCCTCCATGAAATGTACATACTAATAAATATTACACTTTCTAAAAGCATAATTCACCTTCTTCCTCCTATGAAGGATGGGCCATGGCTCCTCCCTGGTGCTGCCCCATCGGCGATCCCAGCCTTTTGCTGGCCTCTTTTTGTCTCCAACTAACAAATGGGCACTTGACACATCATCATATAATAATATTAAATCTTGCACACTGTGAGTGAGTGCGCAATTGTATATATTATAATAATAATAACGCTAATAAAATAATAAAAATGCTCTCTATCTCATCCTTAACTATATTATTTTGACACGTCGCCTTGAGTCGAAGGGTAGTTGTGGGGCCGGGAAGGAGATACGACAAAAAGACTCTGGTGGATCACGTGATGCGCACGTGAACCCACGCCATTCACTCTCTGTGACACGTGGAAAGAAATGAGGTGGAGGCAATAAAAGAAAGGAGCAGGGACAGGTGGGGCCCAGGGAAAGAGAGAGTTGGGATACGTGTCCGCTTTTCAGGGAGAGCAACAATGCTGTGGGAGCGCCGTTCCACCCTGTGATAGTGAGCCCCCGGCAGCAGTGGGGCCCAAACACTTGAGCCATTGAGCTTCGGCTGTCCCTTAGTATAGTTAAAAAATAAAAAAAGGAGATTCAATAAAGAAAATAGAACAAATACGAAAATCAAACATTTAAGGGAAGCAGAGTGACAGATGGCACAGGATGAGTGGAGGAGATAGTAAGCCCAATCCGAGGAAGATAGAGTGTCACAAAAAGTGGTAATTTCCGACCATGACTTCAGGGTTATAATAAGCATAGTAGATGGTGGTCTAAAATGTCACACGTATTTAAATTATTAATAAATTGTATTTCGTTTCTGACTTTAGACTAAAGACTGTAACATGCGTTGTTAATTCCGTCCAGTGATAGTACACTCTACACGTGTACTATACTACTATACACATTGATGAGGCTTTGTTGAAATAAAAAAATG
This sequence comes from Begonia fuchsioides, assembly GCA_003255005.1. Lineage (NCBI taxonomy): Eukaryota > Viridiplantae > Streptophyta > Magnoliopsida > Cucurbitales > Begoniaceae > Begonia > Begonia fuchsioides. The sequence goes on from QAOC01004746.1 coordinate 58,942, forward strand.
TGCATTAAAATTAGCTACTATTTTTGGTTCATGGGTGACTCATTTGAATGTTCACTACTATATATTATATAGTCAGACTCGTCTTGCATGTTATTGTTTTTAAATATTAAATTGTCATTTTTATCTATCACATTTTATATTAGTGATTGGGAATCCAATTTTCACTTATTGGAAAATTAAAATTATATATATTTTCATTTATTTTATATTAGTTGCCATGAAAGACGCTACTGTAGTGATAGAGATGAGATGAGCCTGCACGGACATAATTCAGTTTGTTTGAAGATGACAAATTTAGATCAAGAGTCACGGTTCGAAATCTGCGTCATCACAGTGTGAGAGTTTAATCATCTAATGTTGAGGTTGCTCTTTGTGGTGTCGGGTAAAACCTTCCTATTTCTGGGTCGCTGAGTCACCGTGATTAACCCTCTCACATGCTATCGAGCTAGGGTGTAGGAGCCCGGTGGGCGAGAAATTTTACTTTTTTTTTTTTTTTTCAAGAGATGAGATTGATGAACCTGGACAATCCACTAAAGTAAGAGTTACATAATTGGAAATAGATAGTTGTTTATGATAGTGGGCTTAACTCGTCAGATTAAATTAAACTATCCACTAAATCATTAAGTTAGTGATGGTGCACGTGCATCTAAATATCATCATATTATATAACGAAACCTTTTACACCCCCCTAAAACAATGATGATGGGGTGGAATTGAACATCAAAATAATGTCCATGTATAACATTCTGGATCCGACAAGCCATGGAGGTTTAGATCCAACTAAACTCGGAATGTCGTGAACAACTGAATGATTCTAGGCTCGACTTAAGAATCATATGAGCTTCCTTTGCTCGGCAAAACGGGTGACAAATGCAATCAAAATCAAATCTGATTGGTTTGCAGGGGACCACCATTGATAAACACGTGGGAAAAAAAAAACAAACACTACAGCTACTTCTACCGTCATCGAGCTCAACTCATGTCTGGTCTAATTCTTTCGACAGGATCCATCTGCGAGTCGACCGTGGACAGAGTTTGGGGCATTGACATCCCTCCCGACACCACAATTTCTGCCATTATTACAAAGAAAACAGGCAAGAGAATCATTTATTTTGATTTGAAATCAACTTCTAATCTAATCCCCTGGAGGATGATTATTGGATGGTAATTTTATAGCATGTTTTTCATGGTGGGGATATAAAAGAGATAGTCTTACCGATTCATTCCCTGACGGATAAATTTGGTCTAATAACATCCTTCGTGTTGATGAGGAAAATATCTCCGATGTAGAGATGGTTTGTGGGAACATAGATACAACACAGCTCCTCATCTCCAGAATAGTTCTGCAGTTCCACAATAACGTTTAATATTTGATCCCATACACCATCATGACTTGTTGATGATGTACATAAGAGAGAGAGAGAGAGAGAGAAAGAGAGGAAAACTAGGGAGTAAGCAATATCAATATTAAGTTATCAACACTTAAGAGTACATGTCAATTGCTAAACGTAGAACCTATAGAGATTGTCTTACATTAAATACAAAACTTCAACATTAATCAATAGAAATTGGCATCTGAAGATACTGTCAATATTAAAACTATGCTAAGGCATAGTAAATATTGGTCTTCAACGACTATGTTAGTTCTAGCGTCCATGACTAAATTTAATAAATTAATATTACAAATTATAAGTGACGATACATAAACATGATGAATCATAACAGTTAACTGTGCTAATATACAAATCCTTTTCAGAGCCAGGGGAAAGCAACGGAAGCTTAAATTTTAAACCAAACCTGGAGGACAACTGATGAGGTAATAAACCCAAATGCATATTCACCAATACGAGGATGTCTAATGATGGCTACTTCCTTAAAGGCCTGTGTGTTTTGGTCTGGTTATAGACAAATTATATCCTTAGGTCGCAAAAAAGTAGACTCACTGGAAGAAGAAAACTAACGTCAAGCATACCTGGTGATATGGCAGCACTAATTTGCTTAGAAGCATTGTAAATATGACTAACAAATGGCATCCTTTTGATAAACCACTCCCCGAGACTAAGGACAGATGCGCCCAACCATGATGACATAAAGACCCCAATCAAGAAGATAAATGTAATAGAAGTTACAAATCCAAGACCTATCCAAAATGAACAAGTGAGAAAAACTGAGTGATGTGTTAAAGAGTCAGAAGTTCGATACTACTAAGCAATGTTTGAAAACTAAAGAGTTTTTTAAACATGGGATCATACCAATATGGTTATAAGAAATATGGGAGCTCTGTAAAGTCGTGCTTACCAAAGATGTTAATTCCAAGTTGAACATAAATCGGAGAGAAAAAACCATCCACAAAGTGTATAAACCACCATGTTATGTAGAAGGTGATAGCTATGGGGAACAGAATGACACTGTCAAGAGGCCTAATTCAGAAAATGTAGATGATGGCAGGAGGAAAAAGGCAGATATATGCAGAAGAAGTACTCACCAGCCAGTCATGAATTTTTTTTGAGGCCCAGCTCCTAACAACTTTGGAAAATGTCTACAAATGGGAACCCAAGTACAGCTATAGTTAGGATATGGAAAATAAAAGAGTGACTTAAAAACATTTGCAGATCCATTTATTATGCAAAATTTACTTTTAGCTGAATGTAGTGTAAAATAAAAAAAAACACTATCGGTGTCTCACAATATCCTAGAACTACACTACTATCAATGAGTTAAGAATGTTATGGGAGAGATGAAAACAGTCGAATTCCCTTTGATCTATCAGAAAGATATGAAAAAAGGATGAGAGATATGAACAAAAGAAGCTCATGGATTGGAATAATGTTATCAGACCAGATTTGTGGAAGCTAAGAAAACGGGAAGTTTAATTCCAATCACCCTCTTGATGAGAAACCAATAATAGAAATTAACTTTCAGAGCTCTTTCAAATATCTAAGTCATTTAGAACAAAAAAAAAACAATGAAATTGTGATTACTTAAACTCCCACCATAGTTTCGAGAAGAAATGAAAGAACACCAACAGCGGGCAAGTTGAGTTAAATCAAACCTGTAATTGATCTGATTAGGTCTTCATGGAAGAGTACAAAAAGAAAGAAATAACAAAAAAAAAACTACCTTAGGGGATCCCATAAACCAAACAAGAGAGAAAACCAGAAAAAGCTATCCTCGAACACAGAAACACAGCATTCTAAGAAGAGAAGTTCATCTTTCTCCCAACTTCGAAGGTCACTAAGTTGAATCGGGCAAAGGTAGTAGAAATTACCGCTCGGCCAGTATGATGAGTAGACGATGAAGCCGGCGATGGCTTGGAAGACGACGAATCGTCAACAGAATCAGCAACCGGAATAAGAAGCTCCCGATCCCGCTCTCTATCTCTAGCCACCATTACAATGGCAGATTTCTCGTCCCCCATCACAACCCCGTTTCGCTCCGACCAAATTCTGATCTCCCGATCTACAGTAATTAAGATCGTGGTAGTTTGAAATCTGTGAGGTAGGGTTGGAGTTTGAGTGAGATCGAGGGTATTCCCAAAGCTAATGTGATCTTCTCTGCCTTAATACCCTCTTAACCTTAACCTTAATTACACAACTATACTATTTAAATTCGAATAGTGACATTAAATATATCTTAATTAACTCAAATTCTATCAAATTATCATTAATATTATCAAATTAGACAAAATAAAAAAAAAAAAGTCCGCGAGACTCGGGAACGTTCTCGAGAGCATTCAAGAGGCTTCTAGAAAGTTTGAGAAATTCACCAGAATAATCCTCGAGCATTATAAATATCTGATTGCTTTTTTCGCCTCAATCATCAATTTCGAATAGAAGATCTAATCTTGCAGAGGTATCAGTATAGACTCGATTCTTGTCCTAGATTCAGCTAAAATGTCGCTGATTCCAAGTTTCTTCGGCAACCGACGAAGCAACGCTTTCGATCCCTTCTCTCTCGACGTCTGGGATCCTTTCAAGGACTTTCCCCTATCTTCTTCGACGGTTTCTCGTGAAAATTCCGCTTTCGTGAGCACTCGAATCGACTGGAAGGAGACGCCGGAAGCTCACGTGTTCAAAGCAGATCTGCCAGGGCTGAAAAAGGAGGAGGTGAAGGTGGAGGTGGAAGACGAGAGAGTGCTTCAGATAAGCGGAGAGAGGAAGGTGGAGAAGGAGGAGAAGAACGACACGTGGCACAGGGTGGAGCGGAGCAGCGGGAGATTCTCGAGAAGGTTCAGGCTGCCTGAGGACGCGAAAATGGAAGAGATAAAGGCGAAGATGGAAAATGGGGTTTTGACTGTGACTATACCGAAAGCCAAGGTGAAGCAACCGGAGGTTAAATCAATCGAGATCTCCGGCTAAGTATGTAAGGGCTCTTCTCTTTACATGAATACTAGCCTGTCCATAACTATGAGTTTGAGGAGAGTGTGGATTTCTATGGGTCGTCTTTGTGAATTTGTGTGTCTTGAACTTTGATGGGTGTACTCTGTGTAAAATATAAGTATTTTCAGAATTAATACAGAGCAAAGCTCCATCGAATCTTGCAGTTGGATGATATCTGCTAATAACAATGGAAGTGATGCATATCCAGAGGACCCAATAGCGCCAGTTATAGCAGGATTTGCCGCCTGCTGTGTATATGCAGTGTTATTTCCATGGACTCCATGGAATAGAGCTCGTCCTCTTCACTTCCCTCTCCAAGTTTTTGCAGAGAATATTGGCCTGAAAACACTCACAGTACTTTTTAAGGCACCCTGATTCCTTGCAATGACATCCTTTGTTGCGTTTCCCCGACATTAGAACCTCTCCAGCTTCTTCCTATGAGACCTCAAAGTAATCAATTAGGTTGACAATGAAATTTATAAAAGAGCTCTTTCATCATACTTTAAATTTGTCATTTTTTCTTAATTCCAGCACCACCATAAACATTACAAGTTTTTTTTAACTGTCAGTGAAGCATTTGAAAGTTTTTAGAATGAATATGGAAAGTGATGATTTTTTCCAATCCAAAGAAATCAACAATCTAATCTTTGCACCAGCAGCAATTTATTTTGCAACCAAAGCTCGAGGAACACAAATGTTCATGCTATCCACAGTTAAAAAATGTTTATAGAAATTAAATGGATTGATTTGAGCACCTAAGACAATGAAAAAAACTTCCGCAACTCTAGGAGATGCTACTACAGGTATGACCACCATTGGTGGCTGTGACTGAGGCAGCAGCAACTGAGGCTGGCTCGGGGGTGTAGATGCCGCCGAAATTGGCAACTGAGAACGCCACTGCAACTGTACCTGAGATTGAAGCTGAGGGGATGCTCAGGGAAGACCACTCTCGCTGACATCCTCCCAAAGTCCAGCTGCCTCGCGAGCCTTTTAGCTGGGACGTCTGACAAAGCAGCGTCAATGGATGTCGCACACTCTGGCTGAGGCTTTTCTTGAGCTGAATCAGTCGCCTCTCCTTCACCCATCGAATCAAAATTCGAATTGCCCAAATACACCCGCAATTTGAAATTACCATAGTCAAATAAGCTCAATCTATACTTAACTTCTCAATCCTACATCCAATCCGACAAATCAAAACCAAATTCTCAAAATTCCGGATCCAAATTCAATCCAAACCGCCAAACAAAACTCCCGATTCCCCAAGACATGAAAATTTGCAGCTGAAGATTCATCCCAGGCCCGGTCGATTACAAAACGAAATTTGGAAAAGAATTAGAAAGGTCAGAAAATTCAAAGAAGGGTAATGCTTAGGGTTACGGCGCCTAATTCACAGACAGGAATCCTAAGGGTGAAGGAGAGTACAAAAGAGCCTTTTGTTCTTCGTCTCTCCTCCCTCTCTCTCCCTTCATTTTTGAATTTCAATTTGTAAATATTGGACGGCTCGATCACTTTGGTTGCTCAATCGCACGGTCCATCGAGAAACAAATCAAACGACGTAAATTCATAAATGTAAAGATGGCTCTCTCAACAATCGTCCGATCCTAGCCACAAAATTTTCCCCGAAAGGAAGATGAGGGTCCACGTGGAGGGCCGCGATTGGTAAAGCGGAAACAATGTTGAAAAAACGTGGGATTAAAGAACGATTCTGGCGCTAAAAGAGTGTCCTTTGACTAATACTCGTAAGCGACGGCCATGATTCGGTACCTTCAAGAACGAACGGTAGAGATCTCATTAGATAGATTTGGAAGTTCGAACGCGGGTTATGACGAAGTTCAAATATCAATTCAGCTTGAACAATCACTTAGCCGCTAGTCAATGGCGGAGTTTCTTCGTATGGACTCGTCAATGGCTCCACCCTCTTCACTCTCTTGTCTACTTGGCCAAAAGAGGAACGATGGCGAATGAGCCCTTCCGGAGAAGATGAACGGTGCCGGACAGAGCCGGACATAAAGAGTAAGAAATCTGACTTCTGTATATCAAGAGTTAGGGGCTCGAATCAGCCGGAAATCTCAATCGAGTTCACCTCCGGCTTCCTCGCTTCAGCTTTGGGTACAGTGAGGGTCAGAACTCCATTTTCCATCCCCGCCTTAATCTCCTCCATCTTTGCGTCCTCCGGCAGCACCTTCTCCAGAGTTTCTTTCCAGTCTATTCCAATTCTCTCAGGAAATTTGGGCAAGCGCCTCCGACACCGTTGATGAAGAGTGTGGGGAATGCTTAGAAGGATCCCAAATGTCGAGGGAGAAGGGATCTGAGACGTTGCTTCGCGGTTGCCGGAAAAACCAGGAATCAGCGACATTGTCGATGGAATCAATACAACGAAATATGAACTCCGATGAGGATTCCTCTGTGATACGATTGCTTTCTTGTATAGCGCAGACCAGGTATTTTTAGAGGGCCCACTTACGAGCCGGCCTATAATGGGTTTGATTGACTGCTTCTGGATCGGCCCATGTTTTCTTCTTCTATCCCAAATTCCATTGGAATCTTTATTTGTCACTTTTAGGAATTTCAATTTCATTATTTCAATCGAACCCATAATAACACGTCTCAAAGCCATGGCAATTACCTGAGGAGATTTCTCTAATCCAGAATTATCATCCATAGATGCCCCAAACCCAACAGCAGCATAACCTCGACGACTGTTCAGAAGTACAGGCATATTTCATAAATCCTGTAAAATTTAAAAATAAATAAATGGCGCAAAATACTATTACCCAACATCATTTCTACGATATAAAGATGCATCAACCTTAAACTAAACAACATAAACCGGAGGAGCAGAAGTTACTCGGTCTTCTAATGCTATTCCTGCCATCCCATCCCACCATTTGAATCTCTTTACACAGCTTAAACACTCCTGGAAATTGCATTGCCTGTCAGACAAATTACACCCAAAAAAAACATCATAATTCCACCAAGTAAATCAAAATCACAACAAACAAGCAACTCTTTCACACGAAGCTAAAAAAAGGCTAAGAGATCTTCAAATATGGAGCATTAACTCTACCTTAGCTGCTTCTTTTTGCTCCCACCAAACTGCAATTGCTACCTTTGCTTCATCGACCAAATCAATTTTCTCAAAGCTTGATTCTGGGGTAAAAGATAAATCAAAGCTCATCCCTTATTAACAGTACAAGTGCCCTTTCCCAAGGAACACATGAACTCTAACCAATATAAACAGGGTACATCTTTCTCATATCACAAAATGAAATGCAGAAACAACAAAATACTTTCACACATTATTATTGTTACATGGAACCACAAAGCATAAATTGCTGCGGTTTGTTCATGAAATCTATGTACACCAAAAAAAGAGAGCCCTGTTTTGGGAAGTCTGCTCAAAACTAATGCATTTGTCGTCACCTTTAAAGTAATAACGCGATCTGGCTAAATTCAGGAACAATTCCAATCATCAAACTCGAAGTATATTGCAGCACCTCCGTCAATGCATCTACAAGCTCTCCTTCACTGTATGGTGAAAAGATTTGAATCCGAAATCAATCATTTGCAGCTTTGTAGTCCTGATTTTCTAGACAAGATCTGTTGCAGCAACTATAAGAGAACACTTAGTCAACAGAAATAAATAGGAAATACACCTAATCCTAAACAATACCAAAAGTGAATATTACCATATGATCATTTAGAAGAAGACATTCTCTGCAATGATGAAATCCAGCTACTTGAAGGAGCAACCCTGCTGTTGTTTCCATTAACAGAGTTTGGGGCTGCGTCATCAGGCAATAAGAGTTTTGATGCATTTCTTTTGGAGGTTCCAGCCATAGGAAATAAGGTCGTATGAACGTCGCTTAGAATCTGAAAAGAAAATGGAAAATTGATGTGGCATGTCATAAAAATGAAAGCATAAAACTTGAATACAAAGGATTCAAGAGGTAAGGATGACTCACATTCTGATCCAAAGGATTCTCAGAACCCACATTCTTATGAGTTGGTTGTTTAAACTGCATCCTCACTTGGGGAGGAACATTTCCTGATCTAGCGTGATCTGACGGCTCAGCTGAATGAGATTGAAAACCTCCTACCGCTTTTGTAAAAAAAAAATCAGCTAAGTCAGCAAGACGATCACATGTTCATGCACTAAAACATTTTTTTCAAGTCAACATAATTCTTGAAATCATATAACATGAGGTTAAAATATACTGCAAAAAACATATGCAGCATATCATCCAAATTCGTATTTACATTGTTATGATGAGACAGTAAATCTCTAAATATCTAAATATTGTTTTGTCAAACAATAGCCGCCATCCAAATAAAAATATAGAACACCAGTCCAACCTTGAGTATCTGATTCCGGAAGCACTGCCCGGCTGCTGCTACCACCCAGAGCAGGCTTAAACAATTAAAATACTCAAATCGGTCAAAGTAGTGGTTGGAATCTTGTGAGAGAACCTCAACATTCATGCAGATATTTCTATTTCAGTAAAGCAACTTACAGATACCCGTGGAATTTTGCTCTTTTGTGCTTGCTGGTACTTGATGATGGTCCAGTCGAAAATGTAATCAAATTCATATCCTGACATTTTTTATGAAAATTACAAGATCATCAAGACAACCTTATGAAAGTCTCTTGGAACATTGTAGCTTATTTAAGCTTCAAAGAGAAAGAGGTTCAGTGAAAGTACGTAAAAGAATCTGGGCCTTTCTAGATAATAGATATAATAGTATGCACCTCGACAAGTAAATTTGAACAGAGAAAGCAAGTCTGGTAAGTGTTTATCTTAATTTATGATGCAGACTATGAGTACGTATATTGTCATAACATCCCAAAGATAAGAGAGGGAGAAACTGGGAACAGTGAAATCTGATTATAATTACCTTCACGCGCAAATAAGTCGCGAAATAGGCGCTTCAAAAACCCATAATCTGGACGTTGATCGAATGTCAGTGAATGACAGTAATGAAAGTAAGAAGCGAACTCCACAGGATAAGATTTGCATAAAACCTGGACAAATTAAAATCAGTTGTTTTAGCTACACTATTGAAGTCTCTGAACCAGCATTGATCATTGATGTATACCTCAATAGGAGTTGATAACTTCTTTTCACATATTTTATCATATTTCTGCTTCTTCGTAGCAGCTTTCAATCCTTGCCATGGAAGGCTGCACCGAGAATTGAATCATACTATTAACATTGCAAGTACCGAAGATGAAGAAATCAAACCAATCTTACCAAACTGGAATAAAAAAAAACTCCTAAATCAAAGCAGCAGTTGAGTACTTATCAAAGCAATGAAAATAATAAGACAAACATGCACCTTCCTCGCAAGAAGTATAGAAGTACGTATCCAAGAGATTCCAAATCATCCCTCCTACTTTGTTCTGGAAAAAAAATGAGTATGAGATTTGGTTCTTAATAAACGAAGATTGCAAATTATTTACTTACCAATACCAAGATGTGTATTACAACTGGCATACCGCGCAGTCCCTGTCAGATTCTTGTTCTCTCTGCATCGAAAGGATGATATAATAAAAGAAGCAAGAGATTTTCTTCAATGAGATTAATGTAATGTGGATGAAACTGTTTATATGTGACTATAAGTTATTTTATGACGAAAACCTAATATATATGTAAAAGAACAAATACCTATAAGGTATGTGTCTATTGGTGCCTGAATCCCGATACCGTTTTGCCAGTCCGAAATCAATGATGTAAACCTGTCAATGTTCGAGGATAAAGTAAAAAAGTTAAACAGCATCCTCAGTTATGCAAAAAAAATAATAATACAAAGAAGAACTCATAGTGAAAATTCCCACCTGGTTTGCTTTCCGAGCAAGACCCATTAAAAAATTATCTGGTTTAATGTCTCGGTGCAAGAATCCTTTGGAATGGACATACTCTATTCTCGTGAGCTTTGAAGGGGAAAAGACAAACCAAAAAAAAATTAAAAGAAAAAATCTCATTCATTAACAGACACATGTGCCGAGGAAACAGAACCGATCATAACCGCATGAATGAAATAGTGGCATACTTCTACTTACCATTTGATCGGCCAACATTATGACCGTCTTTAGTGAGAATTTCCTCCCGCAGTAACCAAACAGGTCTTCAAGACTGGGTCCCAGTAAATCAATGACTAGAGCATTATCCTCTCCGTCTATCCCTGACCATTTTATTCCAGGAATGCCACCTAAAAATCAAAATGCAATAAAAGATATTATCAACACCAAGAAATGGAATTTGGAGAAATCGAATAACAAAGATGATAGTATACATACTTCCTCCTCGAAGAACATTGTATAACTTGGCTTCATAAAGCAGTTGTGGGTGCTTCGTTTTATTGTTTTCCTGCCACAATAAAGAAACGATTGAATGATATTTCACTAACATGGAGCTGAAATGCAATGACGCAATTTATACTACTTAAGTTCCAATTAACATACTTCTAAACAAATTCAGCAAAGGTACAGAAATAAACTATGTACATGCGAAAAGAAAACTAAAAATATTGGGCAGCAGGGAGGCAGGGGTAAAAAAGCAACGTAGGATCACGAACCAAGCTAAAGAAGCCCATAAACGTAAGCTTAATCAGAACTTACAATCTTCACAGCAACGATTTCAAACGTCTCGATATGCGTAGCTGCAGGAAAATCGAAATTCAAGAAGATTTATCAGACTTCCACACCTAAACATTCCTTTTCATTAACAAATCATGCAAGAAACCATACCAAGGAAAATTTCTCCGAACGATCCGCTGCCGATCTTGCGGCCAAGCTTATACTTGCCGCCAATAACTCGCTCCATACCAGGAATCAAATGGATCGAATCAAATCGGATCTTACAGGTCCAAAAAGTAAACAGACTAGGGCTTCCGATAAAATTATCGAATCCAAGAATGAAAAAGATTCAACGAAGCTGCTAAAGGATGGCGAAAAAGAAAATAGCAGACTCAGCAACCAGCAAGAAATAAGAGGCCGACTCGTCAATGGCGTTCACGTGGATTCGAGGGGATAAAGAAGGGAAGTTGAAGGATGGCTCTCGGGAAGTTTCACTCATTATGTTGCCAAAGCCATTGGATTTTGTATGCGTAAATGCCCATGAAACTACGTTTTATTTACGGGAAAAAGCTCAGATATTACCTGGAATCTTAATATGCTCCAGGGGCACTCTTGTCAGCCAAAAGTAACACAAATAATGGACTTGTATTTTCTATTCCTATATTAATTTTCTTTACAGAACATGGTTCACTTCCGATTCTCAATAGATGAACCCTGGGGTGGTTTGGTTTGGTTCGGTTTTGGGCAAGTCAAACCATGTTCAACCCTCAAAGGCTAAAGTTATAGTTAATTATTTTTATTTTTATTTTTTAAATATATTTAAATTAAATCAATCACGCAACGACATGCTTGACAAAAAAATAATTCTAGACTAATTATTCGACTAAAAATATTTGGATTTTGAAATTAGGCTATTATACGACCCACTTGGCAGAAAATGAAGTGTGCATATGCATATTAGTATACCATATGGGTTGGCCATACTATTAAATTTAAATAAAATGATTGTCACGTGTGTAAAATAGAAGTGAAATAAATAATTACTAATGTCTTTCATCAGTTGGAAAATCATTCGAGCACAATAAAGCAGAAATAATCATATATAAATATAGAAGATTTATTTAAAAAATAGGATCACCCAATCCACAATCAAAGAGCAGACAATGGATGAATGTTTGAAAATTATACAACTACAAGTGGAATAATAATCAAATAGAGGATGTTACATAGAGACGAAAGAAGAATATGAAAGAATGGAACTTCTCAACTCCCGTTTCAGGCTTTGGCAGCCGGATTATTGGGGCGATTATCGGAGCCATTGCCATTGTCAAGAGTTACAAACTCTTCGTTCGAATGCCGAACAAATTCTTCGGGAGACATGTGAGATCCGTGGCAAGCACAGACGATCTTAATTTGGGTGGGATTAAATCTATAGGTTACACCAGAGATAGTCTTACCTCTTGAGCCAGTGGTCGAGACCCAGGGGAGATTCGGGTATGAACCACATCCTCCCGATTTTATATCGGCAGCTAGGCCGGGCATTATGGCTGAATAATCGGTACAGCAAGATTCGGATGTTGATTTTCCCAAACTGTCTTTTGCCTTGAGGTTTGTGCTACTTCCTTTCGCATTATTCTCTTCTGCGTGTGATGACAGATCATCGAGCGCAGGCTGTTTCCCTTCGCTTTTGGCATGCTCTGATGACCTTTGACTGGCGTCATATGGGGCGTCTTGGGATGATCTTGGGGGAATTGGTCGCATGGAAGCTGAAACAGCATAAGAAGGATTAGAAACAATCTTAAATAATCATGTTGGGTAGAAGAAAGATTAAAGCTTGAAGCATGCTAAGTGGTCAAATTCGTTTAGAATCGACCAATCGTCGAAAGACAGAAGATTTACGTAAAAAACTTTTTTTCAGAAAAAAATTACGGGCAGAGAAATAAATCTATAAGAAGATAGGAATACAACCACCAAGTTTTATGATTTTATTTTACATTAATTTATAAAAAAAAAAAAATTCAAATGAGATTCAATAAAATTCGAGTAACCACATTCTAACGAATTCAATTAACCTAATTGATTGGCAAGTTAGCTAATCCACACATAAGAATTAACAATTGAAATTATGACCAGTTTCTTAATGCACAATGAGCATTATGTAAAAGATTGTGAATTGAGGGAACCTCGAGCACGAAGAACATAAAATAAAGAAATATTTGGTCGGGTTCAAGTCTAAATTTTAGCACAAATTAAATGCACCTTTGCCAGCAGAGGAATGGTGAAACTTTTGAGGATGCGAGACCAGACCATGGAATCTGTCTTTGTCCATCATCAGAAGCTGTGCAGGTGGATGGTGTCCAAATATCATAGCCATGTTCCCCAGATTTACAGGTTGAGCGCGTGGTAGCTTAGCAGATTGCAAAACTTCCATCATCCAAGGCAGTGATTGGCCAGCAGTAATAGGTCTATGATGAACATTTTGGACTGAGTATGATTGACCATTCGCCAAGTTCCCGAGCTTAAATTCATTATTAGACGAACCCTTAAATTTTTTCTGCAAATTCATGTCCATAGCATTTGATTCAGTAAATCCAGTAATCTCAACACCTCTTTTGTACCTTTTGGCCATATCATCATGTTGTGAAATAAGCCTCGAGGTTGTATAATCGACTTCGGATTCTGCAACATCCTCATTTTCAGCAACAGAGCAATCTTCAGTTATCAAAAGATGGGGCGATCCATTCTTCTCATGTAAATAATTGTGATGGGATACTCTTTCATGCTCTTTCGCATTATTCATATCCTCAAAAAATGACTTGCGCTTATAACCAGCCTCAACTTTTTTGTCTTCCTCAATTTCCACAACATTATTGCCCACAATCCACGTTCCTTTCCCTTTTGAATTCATAAAAGAATCACCTTCTACGTTGGTCTTGGAGAGATCACCGAGAAAGTTTCTAGACTGGACTGAATTTGCTCTAGAAGATTCAATTCCAATATCTTGTTTTTGGTTGTTCCCATGCAAGAATTTTTTGAAATCATCAACTATTTTACTGCCTTGATCCTTTTCCTCTCCTCTAATATCTATCGAGCTACCATGTCTACTCTTGGATTTTGCAGCTGATCCACCACAAAAAAGACCCAAGCTCAACTCAAGTTCGTTTCCATCTTCCATCTTTGAACAAAAAACTTATCAACGCGGTACACTTTCTACCTAAAATGTTGCATCCCGAGGCTGCACTTGATAACCTGAAAGAATACTTAAAAAATAATCAATTTTATACCATGACAATAAAAAGAAGGATGCATAACATTCCAGTATAGAACAAACATTATGTGGAAAACATAAATTCAACCTTGTTTGGTCACTTAAAGGATAGAGCCAGAAGAGAAACACAAACAATTAAAGCATCCCCAGCAGAATCTCCATAATCAGTTGTAACTTACAAGTAAATAAGCATCCAATAACTTAAGTATTAACAATACATTCACTGGCATTGGACATGGCAGAGACAATCTTTCTTCCCCAGAACAATAGAAACTCACTTTCACATAGTTACCAAACTCTGGAAAGTCACTCCTTTTCTTCAATATAGTAACCAAATATCCAGCTCCAAAAATAGTTCAATCGATCACTATTAATAGAAGTAGCACATTATCGATTTTCCAACGCGGACCTCGTGTGATACTGGTTAGAGAGCTGGTTAAAATAAATCCACAACTACAAAGAAGCAAATCTAGAGAGCATGTTGTACATGATGGGGCTCCAAAAAAAGCTAAAACTTAAAAGCTGCTGGAAATAGCTGTAGATTATTGAACCCATGGCTAATTACTGAGTAAACACACACACCGAAAACAGAAAACACAAAAATCTACAACCAGAGGAGAAAGATTCAGAGAGTATTATAACATACAGCTTCTATACACCATCAAATAAGTATAAAATTTAGAAACCAGCTCAATCAACCAAAACGAAGCTAAATTCCAACAGAATCCCCAAAAAAAGCGATCGACAAACAAAAAATCCGAGAGCAACAAACGTAAAACAATCAAATAGCGGCAGGGAAACGAGAAGAGAGGAAGATAAACCTGCATTTGAGCAGAGATGAAATGACAACCCTAAGAAGTGTAAAATTTGGTATTCCGCAGTTAGATTTGTTGAACCATTAATGCCATCTTTCTCCATGTGATTACCGTGTTAAAATTCCGCTTCTTCGACCGTCTCATCGGGGTTTGACTTTTTGCTACGTAGTTAATGGATAATGATCATGCATAGAATAAATAATCCTTGTTTGGCAATTAAATTGAAAAAATTATAAAATATATAAAACAAATTTTATTTTTTTATTATATTTTCTGACGTATCCCTGCGTGAATAGGTCAATTTAAATATATTTAATGACTATAAATATAAATAGTAATTATTTATAATTGAATTCATTCAATTATGCGACGACATATCATGAAATTTGTCAATCAGATAAACCTAAACTAACTCTAAAAAAATCATCAAACCTACATTAATAGCCGTGTTTTTAATTAATTAGTGAGTTGTTTAGAATATTTATAATTTATCGCAGTTGTTGCAGGAAGAACGTTTGAACTTTGAACACATAAAGTTAACGATGACCAAACTCCAATGGTAATGACTATTATTAGGTGTTAATTAAAAATTAGGATAAGTGTAGAGAAAAGAGGAGCAAGAGATGATAAATAAGAAAATCACGCAACTGAAAAGTCATAAAAGAAGGAAGTTGGAGTTTTTTGAAACTGGGTCACATGATAATTGAGTAGCACATGGAGTTGATAAATTTTATAAATTTCTGTCACCATTTTTGTACGTGATTCCAAGCTTCTATAGAGTTTCCTTGATCCAAAAGATAAAATCATTCGCCCCTGGACCCTCATATTTCGGTCTGACAGCATGTGAGTGGGTTAGTCACAGTGACTCAGCGGCCTAAAGATGAAAAGTCTTTACCTGATATCACAAGGATCAACCTCAACGTTAGATGATTAAATTCTCACACTGTGATGACGCAAACTTCGAACCGTGGCTCTTGACCTAAATATATCATCATTGAATCAATTGAGCTATGTCCGTGCGAGCTTCTGTAGAGTTTCCTTATTTAACATTAATGTCACGCAAGGCTAGCAATTTATTCATTTTTCGTCACCGCAAGAATTTCTCGTAGTTGGAATTGTTCATGCCGAAAAAATGGACTTCACCTACCATCCAGTCACAGAGGAAAACATCATAATCAGTAAAATATGAATAATATTAAATTTATTTATTTTATTATAAACATATAATAAATTGATTGATATAATTAAATAATAGTTAATTTATTAAAATTTAAATAATTATTTATCAAGTTTAAATTTATTGTATAAATCACGGTTCGACACATCAATAACTTGTTCAATAAGTCATAATTATCGAACGATGACTAGAAAAGAAAATAGCATGTGATATATCAAATTTACGTAGAAAGACCCTTACAAAAGAAAATTACGGTCAAATGAATAAATTCAGTATGAAGATCAATAATACAACTTTGAAACTTTACATCTTTAATTACGTTTAATTTATAGAAAAAATAAATTATAAATGAGATTCTAACCTGAATTCACCGGCCTTCTCAAATAAAATTCGAATTGCATAAATTCTCTCGTAATAAAAAAGTAAAATAAGGATGTATCTCGGAAATAAGCAAAGATCAGAGAAAAGATACATGTCCAGGAGGAGCTCAAACGACGTCGGATCGATCCTTACCGTAACAGGGCCCAAACTTGATGGTGAACATGTGATGCAGATGGACAACAGCGAAGGTGGGGTTGATTCTCTGCATGCTACGGCTTTGTCAATCCCTCGTCTGATTTGAAAGACAGTCGGAGATCTGCCTGTCTTTCAAAGTCCAGACGGCGGAACTCCGGTGGCTGCCAATATTTGCCGGCGAGGACAAAACTTTCAGAGAAAAAACCGGAGAGTTATGGAGAATCTAAGATCCCGGTCGATCGGGATATATGGCTCCCACTTTCTAGTATCGAATCATTGGTTAACATAGTTCTTTTCCGACATTATATTTCAGGGTTATAAACGAGCAAACAATGGCGGATGTTAATCTGTAGCGAAGAGTTAGTCGTCCTATTTTGGTTTCTCTTTCCAATGGCACGAAAAACATGTCGATGAAATCATGAAAGTGAGTTGACGAGTAACAGAGAGAGAAAATGAAAGAACAAAGCCTAGAGAGAGAAAATGGAGAAATCATGCAAGTCCACGTACAAGTAGAAGTACAACCATTCATCTCACTCTCTCTCTCTCTAAAACCAGAACAGTACCGAACTGTGGCCGCTTGATCAGGGATCTGGGCGATGATCGAATTGCAAAGAACGTTGGAGATTTGGTTAGAAATGAAGAACAGAGGAAGATTGATAAGATAAGATGTGATTAAGAGTAATCACAATAATTTTAATATTATTTTCGTAAAAATATAAAAAAGAAAGGGTGTCGGTTGAGCATCTTGCAATGAAAGACGACAAAAAGACAACACATGTTTTTCATTGGATCTAAAATTTATGAAGATCGTACGTGCAAACTACACTATCAAATTCTGCTACATCATCAGTAAACATTTGATTTAATATACAATTATTGAAGCTGAACTTATTTTCCCGAATTATTTTAAATGATTATTCTATTTTACACCGTGTAATGTCACGTAGTAATTCAATATTTAACATTATTATAAATTATAAAAAAATTAATTACTATTATAAATTATAAATTATAAAAAAATTAATTACTATTTGTCGTATTAGTTATCATTTGACACTTGATGTGTGTTCGAATAATGTAAAATAAGAAGAAATTTAATTCAGCGTGAAACTCAATTCACAGTTTCACGTCAATAGAATTCTCTTCTTTAAAACCCCTCCTTTCTCCAACGTTTCTCTCATATCAAAGCATCCTCTCTCTCTCCCCCTCCTCTCTCTCTCCGCCGTCATCGAGGAAGCTTCGAACCTCTGGAGATCGCTTGAACCAGTGGGCTACTGGATAGTAGCTTTTTCTTTTATGGGATTTTAATCTCTGCCTCTTCTTACCTGCAATGTTCAACTCAGCTACTGAGTCAAGTACACCTCACTCGTCTTCCTCCTCCACTAGCTTTTCGTCTTCGTCTTCGTCTTCTTCTTCTTCTTCTTCTTCTGGAGCTGAGCCGAAGAAGAGCAAACGCACCCGAAACAATGAAGAAAAATACCCGGTTTACAGAGGGGTGCGAATGCGGGCCTGGGGAAAATGGGTGTCTGAAATCCGAGAACCGAGAAAGAAGAGCCGGATTTGGCTCGGAAGTTTTTCGACGCCAGAAATGGCAGCCAGGGCTTATGACGTCGCTGCTCTGACCATCAGAGGCAAATCGGCGATACTCAACTTTCCGGCAATGGCGGAAATACTTCCTCGGCCGTCTTCGAACTCTCCCCGTGACGTTCAAGCCGCCGCCGCTCTGGCCGCTTCAATGGACGTTCTTCCGGCGACTCCTCCAGAAACGTCGCATCCTCCGTCGACCGAACCGTCGTCTTCATCCTCCTCGTTCGACGTTCCATCACCGGAGGAACTTAGTGAGATAGTACAACTTCCGTGTTTAGGAACGAGCTCCGAATCTCTCGAGTCGGAATTCGTGTTACTGGACTCGGAAGATCGGTGGCTTCACACAGAGAATTACGAGTACTTTGCCGATCAGATATTAATGGCGGAGACAGAAAGCTTCGATTTTTCCGTGTGGCTCCATTGATGGCGACTCCGATCAAACAAGCCCCAGTTCACCTCGCTGTTATTTTGTAATATTTACTATATTAATTGACAAATATTTTAAGAAAGTGAAGATTTAATTATCCTTCATTTAAAAGCATATCCTAAAATTAGGCATAATCAATTAAAATAAATAAATTCCTAAAAACTAATATAGAATCAGGGTCGTCGTCTCAACACGTAGCATTTAACAATTTCATTTCCAACTTCTATTTCTAGGAATTATTCCATGGCCGCATTTCTCTCTAATTTGTCATCTAATTCTAATTCATTTCGTTAAATGTTTTCCAAGATTTATGGAGTTCCACATCTTTTTATTAAATTATCCATCACATGTGACATTAAGTGTACCCGTTACAATTGAAGCCACTCTCAAAGCCCTCAGGAATAGCGAGATTTTTACTTAACCGAACCAAATTCATTCCTATTAGACGACGTGCTGCTCTTCTCACGTTGGCCTTTGGTCGAGGAAAAATAGTCGGGATTGGGAAGACAAAGCTTTTTTCGGTGTCGTAGTTCTCTAAGGTCGTAAACGCATGCTTAAAAGTGCCATCTTTAACATTCGTATTGTTAACTAGATAATTCAGATTTGGTGAAGCTTTGAAGATCAAATTTTGATCTACGGGTCAAGATTCCTTTTGAAAAAGGAATGGTTTTTAATCGCCATCTGTCTTTGTTAACATAGCTAATGAGCTTTTGAATTGTCTACGTGATTACAATGATCCTCTCCTAGCTACATAATTAAGAGAGTCGTAGGTTGTTTTGGTTGACCTTTGACTTGTCCGTACACACGGAGAGATTGTCTCCAACTCGAGATCGAACTCTTTCAATTTAGTTAGTTTTCATGGGTACAACTACGATTTAGCGTTCATCCTTTTGATTAATAAATATAACCTAATTTTTTATTATCGTAAGTAAGCTAATCATGAGACCTAATCTTAGAATATCATATTTTTAGTTTGAGTAATGTTAAGTTTATCATCTTAACATAACTTTTGATATATTAAGTTGTTATTGGTCGAATTATAATACAATTAAAGTATTAAAATTAAATTAATTATTTATTATATTTTTTACATTAATCACAAGTCTATATGTCAAAAGATATGTTAATATGGTAAATCTAACGCTCTTTTTATTTCGGATTGTTGTATGTCTTCACACCCTTAGGCCAACAAAAGCACAAGCTCTTTTCGAATGAATAACGAAGCGAAGACACTCGAGACGACAACGATTACTCCAGTCTAATGTAAAAAAATGATGCTTGAAGGTACAATCATCCTTTTGAAAATGGTTGGAAGCCACTGACCCGAGGGCCGAAAGCTCAGGTTGAAAGGTTTTGACTGTGTACCGAATCGACTATAAACGAATTTGCTGAGGTAATATTTGAAATCATAATTCTTCAAAGTTCAACTACGATCGAGATTGTAATTTAACATTGGTATAAACTGGAACTTCAAATTAGACAAGTCGTTTTTGAAGGTGGGTAGCCATGATTATTTAGAGAAAAAGCACCTTGCCCACTACGCGCCTCAATTAATATTCGACGTCTCTCTTACATAATTCCGAAATATAAGTAAAATGTTGTAATTTTAAAACGTTCTGAAATTTACGACGACGAAATGACACTAAAGTTTGCTCCTTTCTACTGATCCAAACTAGTTACTCTGCGAAGGAAAACCCTATCATCCTGGTTTGCTAACTAATAAAATACCTAATCTTTCAACGCTTGTCATTTTTCGCTTGATTTTAGCTTGGATTATTGTTCGCCTTCTGACACTAACGGCGACACCAATCACCCACTTTGTATTTTTGTATAAGTAGCAGACAAAGCATGAAATTTGCCGGAGTAAAATTTCCGGTGTCAACGTCGTGGTTTCTCCTTCATTGATCATGTCACGTTATTGACGTTATGTCATTGAAAATGATAAAATAATACTCAAATAATGAATGTAAATTTTAATCTATGATAAACCAACTCGCCAAACTTGAATCTCCCGTTCTTTCAGCTTCGCCGGCGATTACACGCCGGTAATCTGCCGCCGGCAAATCGGGCAAGAGTTGCCTCGCGAAAACCACGTGGAAATACAAGCGGAGTGGTAAACATGTCCGCAAGGGATTTGTTTACCTCCCTCGTCTTTCCGAAAGTGATCCAGACAAACCGGACAGACCTCCGTCGAATTCACCGTCGGAAACTCGGGCAGCGTAGTCTGCGCCGGTTCCAAGCTCCGACGGCCACTGTAATCCTCCGGCAGCGAAAGCACCATGTCAAGATCGAACATTTCCTCAATTGCGTTGCTGGGAGCGGCGGCGTTTCTATCAGAGACCAGACTGGCCATGAGAGAGAAAGAGACTGGTGTTTAGAGAGAAAAGATAATGATGTTTAGAGAGAGAATAGGTTGGAGAAAAGATCAAGAGGAGGAGGTTAATATAGAGAGAGAAAGTGTAAAATGCCCACCTCAATTGACAAGCAATCAAGGCTCTGGCTATCCAGGAAGGTGACATTCAAGTCAAACGTGAGATGAAAGGTTTGACTTCTACTTTCTGACGTGTAAGCCCAATGGGACCCACTTTTATCTTGCGCGGTCGGCTGATCTTCACCATTTCTCGAACCTTCGCAGCACCATCTTAGGTTAAACTTTCGCCCAGCTGCTGACAACTTTAGTTACAAGTGTCATGTATTTAAAATAATATGTTACTTTATTTTTGGTCACGGCAGCCAAAAACGTGACAATTGTCGGGACTTAAGTTGGCATGAATTCGGGATTAAAGTATGAACATATCTACTATGTTCACATTCCATTACGCCCCACGTAGTTGAATAAGATTTCAGCAAGTATTTTTAATTTAAAAATATTAATGTTGTGTTTATCCTTTATTATAATTCTTAAAATCAAGGTTTTTAAATTGTGCAATTTTCACTAAAAACTTTACAATTAATGATGCTTTCTAGCGTTATATGCATCAAGCGATGTAACGTCTTTTGATGCTATACGTATAATATTTTATACTTTGTGATGTTTGCTTTTGAATTTACAACTCAAAATGCTAGGTTAGAAAATGACTCTACTTATATACAACACAAATTTTATTATCCTAAGCGATGTGAGATTGTATAATCATCTAATATGAAATGCAACATCACAATCAATGGTTATTTTATGTCATTATCAACTCACACTATCATTTATCATGATGTTTGGTTGATAAAAGTTGAAAGTTGCTCATGTTAATTAAAAATATTTATATTTTGATATGTCAATTAATATAATTAAATTGTTTGCGTTGTTTTAAAAATATTTTTAACTATAGAAGGTCAATTAATAATTATTATTTTAACAATTATTTATGATTTATGAAATTAATTTTCAGCAAAAGGCTCATTTGTGTGGTTAGCACGTGCATGGCATGCCCAGGAAGTAAAAAGTCAAAGAGTGGAAGGGCGAATAAAACTGGAAAATTTTTCAGCGACAGCTGATAGGCTCGTCAGTCGTCACTTCTTCAGCAACTGGTCGGACTCGGAGCTCCCCTGCGGCCAAACTACCGGCGCTGACGAAGCAAAAGGCGGCGAAAAGCAGCTCCGCGCCTTACTCATCCGAAGCCCCTTCCTTGGCCTGTCAAAGAACCTAAAAGGTGATACATTTCTTTTTTATTTCATTTTTGAAGGGTTTAGATTGCCGAGAACTCTGCAATTCGGCTGCGTTCTTTGAATTCGTCGTTTGATTCTCGGTGATTTTGATTCATTTTTCCATGGTAAAGTAGCTGCGTTTCGGTTCAAAATCAGATCTGCTCGTGGGCCAAATCTCTTATTTACTCTATATACTGCAATCGAAATCAACGAAGAAACAAATAGCTCAAACAATAAGATTTTAACTGCTACTTTTTCTCAGATATGATGATTTCAGCCAAATGGGATAACTTTTCCCTCATTTGTGATTCTGTTCGGATGTTGTTAACAGGTGAAGTAGCTGCATTATGGTTGTAATTGTCGTAACCTTGGTTTTGAGTGTTTTGTTGGCGGCCTTATTTTTTATCCCCCGGTCCCGTTCCTCTGGTAATATTCACGCTTACTATCTTCTATTGCATTGTACAAAACTCTTCTTGCTATAAAATTATACCTTATATTAAAAATTTAATCAACAGGTCATCCAGAAAAGGTTCGATCCAATGTTGGTGTTAAGGTGATTTCACGTTTGTTCTTTCAAATCTGAAAGTCGTCTAATTTCTGATTTTTCATCTAACTAAGTATCTGATTTGATTTATGATGATCGAACTATCGAGTTTCAATGATCTGTTTTCTTTGAACTATACATTATTTTCTGCAAAAGAAATGACTGGAGAAAGTCATCTCCTTGTGATTGAATACTGATTGAATTAATTCTAATCTTGGATATCGTACAACAAATTTCGTTAGCTAACACGATTAAATTTCTTTTTTGTTCAGTTCAACGTGTAGCGATTTATGATATATTTCAAATTTTGTGGTTGGTAAAAGCTTTATCGAACAATTATATTCCCCAAAGATTTATGCTTGGAATTGATGGGTGTACTCTTTGAGCAAAACGATTTTCCTTTTTCACCAGCCTTCCAAAAGCTATAGCAAAGCTGAGGTTTCTCTGCATAACAAGAGAACCGATTGTTGGATTATTATCAAAGACAGGGTATGCTTTTAATATCTTCAATCAACTATCAGAAACTCGGCGTTACTTTTGCTCGCTAAAACTCTCGATTAATTTCATTTTCTTGCATTTAACAATTCTAGGTTTATGATGTCACTCCATATGTAGAGGAACACCCGGGAGGAGATGCCATTTTAGATCATGCTGGGGACGACTCGACTGAAGGATTTTTCGGGTAATTATTTGCTGTTCTTTTCGTCTTTTTATTTATCGAAAAAGGTGTATATTTTCAAGCTTTTTGTTATATCCATGAAATTATTCACTGCTCGTTTAGTGCTTGAACCGAGCCTTGATTTTCTATTTTCCATTTCAGGCCACAACATGCAACCCGGGTCTTCGACATGATTGAGGACTTTTACGTCGGAAATCTCGAGCTGTAATCAGAGTCCTTCGTTGTTGGATCCTCGTAGAATTTGGACCGTTGATTTTGTTTCTCCTCCTCTGATCTCTGTTATATTTGATTCATTGGGTATATTATGTTTCTTTGCATCTTTGTTGAAGTTTTTGACAGCATATTTGGAACTCTATCATCTCTTTTCTAATTTCAATGTAAAATAAACTAAAAAATATAGATCTAGAAATCTGACACCACAATTTTTGGAGAAGATCTGTGGAAGAGAGGAGAATAAAGAGAGAAATGGATGAAGGAGGAAGAGTAAGCACAGAGATTGAGATAGTGAGAGAGAAATGGAGAAGCCATTAAAGAATGATGTAATTGAGATAAACATTAAATAAGTAGATTTAAAATACAGTTAAAAAATGATTGCCACGTCAGCAATACTCGTAAGATTTAGAGAGCAGATGAAGCAATACTCTTGGGGAACCCAAATAACAGAGAAATCATGAATTTATGCCACTCATTTCCCACATCCCATTTATAATATAAGGTCACCGTTTGCAATGTCATCACAAAAACTTGGTCAAAAGATGAAAAATAAATATCACAAACGAGATCAACATCACTTCTCAAACACCAATCCCAGCCCTTTTCTTTTCTGCAGCCAATCATTAAAGTCACAATTCAGTATTTGCAATCTAATAATGGATCCAAGAAGATAGAATGGAGACAACCCTTATGAACATTACCAGACAACTAGAGCCCCTGTTCGACGAGATAATCTCCGAGCCTTTCAACAATCATATTGCATTGTCCGGGCGTCATTGGCTCATCATATATACCGATGATTAAGGCAAGGCCTGTCTTTTTAACAGTCACACCACCAGGACCCTGAGAAAATATAAGTTATCCAGTCAAAATACTAAATGTGATTTTGGATTCTAGTAATTCCAGTCACCCTCAAATCAAATTTATTTAGTTGGGAAGAAGAAAATGAGTATGGTTAACCAAATTCCCTCCCTATGCCCTTGATTATATGGTATCAAAGCAAGATTTCATTGTGTCCTTAACTCGCCAAAGACATTGATCTCAATAACGATATCGTGGGATTCTCGTTCCACAATGAACATGCGTGAGTATCTTGTATCTTTAACTCAAACTTTTGGGAGTACATTTTCTTTCATCACTTATGTAAACTTTTACCTCGTTCATGCAATACGCTATTGATATGAAGGCATCGATTTAGGGATATCCTGACAATAATGAAGATTTTGTAACTCACAGGCTACAACATATATGGCGGAATGACTACCTTCAATCAACTAACCCTTTTTATCATTTTATACATAAAACTTATATGAGATAACCAAGTTTGAAGTTTCAATCAAAAGATTAAATGAAAATAGACAGTAAAGAAACAAAATAAATGATTGCAAGTGAGAGTGATATAACTATGCAACTGAATGAAAGATCATCACCTTCTTCCCACGAATAACAGCTCCTGGCTCGCCTTGGATAACCATATATTTTGCACCTCCAAGATACAAGCCAGTTGGAGCAAGTGTTCCAGGCTCAGCAAAGTCATTCATAATCCCAGTTATTTCTTCAGGCTTCAACTAAATCAACGCCACATATCAACAACAGCACGTGTTGATCGAACGACAAAAAAGTCAATAAATTCTTCATTTATCACAATATACATCTTCGACTACAGAAAGAAATCTATATTAAATCGTGTTCCAATCATATGATGAAGTTTCAGTAAATCCAACAAAGAAAACTTATTTTGGTATGATAAACAATATATTTTGGTTTGATACTCAGATGAAATTCAGAGGGCATCGACAATCTTCCCACATAAATCCACAGTTAACATATTAAATTCAACGGCACCCCAAAGTTCAGGTCAGAAGCTACCGAGAAATGATAAGACAATCTAAAAATTCAGGATTCACTTCAATAAAGAAGAAACAAGAAAAAAAAAAAGTAAGATTTAAATCAAACCAAAACACCACATGACAGATACAAAGCTTAAATAAATCACTGCAATAAATACATCGAAGACTGCCATCCGCAGTTATTTTTTCGACCCAAGATCTCGAACTCAAGATTGAATCCATAAACCAAACAAAACATTCAAATCAAGTGAAAGCGAACAAAGAGAAGTGATACCTGGGGGAAGGTGGAGCTTTGGGCCCAAACGCTCCCATCATGCCCAATGATTGCAGCTGCTGTGAGCTGATTTCCTTCGATGTCGCACAGCAGATGTTCATCGACATACGTTTGCCACGACATCTTGATCCGATGCGATTAGATTCCGGCGGAACTTTACGGAAAATCTTCAAAAAGGTTTGTGATCTGCGATGAAAGGATGAGATTTTCGCTTCGTTTCTGCTCGCTAGTCTCTCACGTAGATTTTTCTCTTGAAATAGACGCATGATTACTATAATACCCCTACCTTCTTTTTTCCTTTTTGGTTCATAATTTTCAACCCGGCCTATTATTTAAGAAAATCCTTTTTAATCAAAGATTAAATCGATTATAATAATTTTAGGACAGCGTTAAAGTATTTCTTTTTTTTGAATGAGTAATTTATTATTAGAAGCAAAATAAGGTCAAATTATGTGCTGGAGGCTGTTAGCTGTGGGGTGTACGTTAATTAATAAAGAGAAAGTATGACTTTTGTGAAATTGCTTTTGAACACTTAAATGCAACAAATTAGTGTCAAATGAGTATAATTATCCAAAAATTAAAAATAAAAATATAGACGATGATCATAAATAAAATTTAAGACATAAACAAACAATAATCTAACTAAAATAATAAATTACCGATTGAAAGTGCAGTACTTCTGATCGGCTAATTCGGTATATCAACGATTACGGAAGATAACGATTAATGTGACGTGATTGGGCGGGAAGGTAAAAATAAGCGTATTGTGTCGGGGTTATTATAGGAAATAGCCAACAACGTCAAATTCAATTTAACATATGTTGAATTAAGTGAAATTTACATGTAAGCGCCGCGTCAGAGTGTAGAATAAGGATGTAGGCTAAGCGAGTAAACGTAGACTATCTCGACAGAAAAAAGTCAGTTCAAAGACATGACTGAGCATTTTTTTTCTCCTTTTCAATTAAATTGTAGGCAAATACAAGCATGAAGAGCTAAAAAAAAATACCATAATCCCAAAAGGAAGGTAGTTTGAAGAAATTGAAGCTCAAAGTAAAAAACAAGCGGACCTAAGATGAGAATAACGATCTCAAATGGGTGGGCCTCTCAGGTCATGAAGCCCAAATAGAGATCTATTATTGGGCCTGCCTGGGCCGGACAAAATATTTTTATAATGTAGGATTACCTTGAATTGTCCGAAAATGGACACGTGGCATCTTCTAAGAAACTGAGACTAAGCTCATGTTTGGACGAATATAGCCATATATATTGGATGTATAACTATTTCCTATTCTAGGGTTTTCATTGAAGGACTTTAGTTTTCTCTCTCCGACCTTGCCTGAAGCCAGCCATGGCGGACCAAATCTCGCCGCCTGCCGACCAGTTAGCTCGCATTAGTTTTAAAGATGGAAAATCAACTTCTCAGTTTCGCAAGGCTGAATTTTCCGATCGATTTCTCATCAGATCCATTATTTGCCGGGCTGACGGCGGCGCTGGGCTCGCCGGCGAGAAGGTTCGGGTTGGTGGATGGGTGAAGACGGGGAGGAAGGCCGATAAGGATGCGTTTGCCTTTCTGGAGCTGAACGATGGGTCCTGCCCGCAGAACTTGCAAGTGATCGTCGAGGCGTCTGTTTGTGAGCTGGGTCAGCTTGTGCAGACCGGAACGTGTATTTCCGTCGACGGAGAGCTTAAGCTGCCTCCCCCAGATAAGCAGCAGAAGATAGAGCTTCGGGTCGAAAATGTTGTTCATGTTGGTCCTGTTGATCCGGCCAAGTACCCGCTTCCGAAGACGAGACTCACCCTTGAATTTCTTCGCGACGTTGTCCATCTTCGGCCAAAAACGAACACGGTAAGAACATTTATTAATTCTTTCAACGGCGGTTCCCTTTTCATTTCCATGCTAATCATTTTTCTTCATTCGTTTTCAATGAAAACTACGTTTGTTGGCAGACAATCCTCTGAATAATATACATTTCCCGTGGTGATTTTTACGATAATTAAAGCTTATTGCTGATTTCTATGATAATTATGGCAAAGTAATGATTTTCAATTCGTTACTGAAAAGAAGATTGAGAAGTGAAAATAGCAAAGAAAAGGATCTTTTTGGTGTTAGTTGTTCGTAGTGGATTAAAGTTCGCAAATTTTGAGATTTACTCCACCTTAAATTATCATGCACTTTTATGCCTAGTTCACTAGAAAGGTTTTCTCTTTCTGTTTCCAGATATCTGCAGTTGCTCGAATCCGAAATGCACTGGCATATGCAACTCACACATTTTTTCAGAAGCATGGATTTCTCTATGTGCATACACCAATCATCACTACAAGTGATTGTGAGGGTGCTGGAGAAATGTTCCAAGTTACTACCTTGATCAGTGAGTCTGAAAAAATGGAGAAAGAGTTGATTAAGAACCCTCCTCCATCAGCAGAAGAAATAGAAGCAGCTAAGCTTATTGTCCAAGAAAAAGGAGAAGCTGTTACTCAATTGAAAACCTCCAAAGCAAGCAAACAGAATATTGGTGCTGCAGTTACTGAACTTAAGAAGGCGAAAGATAATCTTTTGAAATTGGAAGAGAGGTCTAAGCTTAAATCTGGGATTCCAATGAAAGATGGGAAGATAGATTATTCCCATGATTTCTTTGCCCGTCAAGCTTTTTTGACTGTCTCTGGCCAACTACAAGTGGAAACTTATGCATGTTCGCTTAGTAGTGTCTACACATTTGGTCCTACTTTCCGAGCAGAAAACTCTCACACTTCGAGACATTTGGCTGAATTTTGGATGGTAGAACCAGAAATAGCTTTTGCAGAGTTGGAGGTATGCTGAGTAAACTTCTAATTTCTATTCATTTATGGTTTCCCTTGATTGCTTAGATCGTATAAACTAGTTGGAGTTGCTGCATTGACTTGGATGGGGCATTGATAAGATTTGTTTACTCGCAATTATATTACATTGCATTTAATGAAAATATCTTTGGAATATGATCGGTTCCCTGAAAATTTAGTCACTGGCAGATAAAAACTGATAGCAAAATCAGCCTGATTCACAAAAACTGGAGAAATCAGTGATAATGATTGAAAGAATTCATGCAAACTTATTCAATGATACTGCTTGAAGTAAAATGCGTTGTCTCATTTTCAATCAGCATTCATACTAGGATATTATTCAATAATCTATCATGTTCTCTACATTTCTCTGCAATTGCTAAAAGTTATAATGATTAAACTGCCTGTAGGATGATATGAATTGTGCTGAGGCATACGTGAGGTTCATGTGTCAGTGGTTAATTGACGATTGTCTTGATGATATGAAATTTATGGCTAAAAATTACGATAAAACCTGCATCGATCGCCTACAACTGGTTGCTTCAACCCCATTTGAAAGAGTTTCCTATACAGAAGCTGTGAAGATTCTAGAAGAAGCTGTCAAAAAGGGGAAGCAGTTTGAGAACAAAGTAGAATGGGGCATTGATTTAGCTTCTGAACATGAAAGGTATTGACTCTCTTTATTCCTCCACTTCTGCCTAATGTTCCTGATGATGTCCTTCTGTCTTAGATACTTGACTGAAGTGCAGTTCCAAAAGCCTGTTATTGTTTATAATTATCCGAAGGGAATCAAAGCATTCTACATGAGGCTTAATGATGATTCGAAGACTGTGGCCGCCATGGATGTTCTTGTACCTAAGGTAAGCCTTCTCATCATGTTTCAACGGATTCAAATGGTCAGATTGGTATCTTTGCAAATTTTTAAAAATTATTGTTAGTTGTCTTTTAAAATTATCATGTGTGAAAACAATTACGACAACAATTGTTTAGGAAATTAAATTTTTAAAAGTGTAATATCATTTATTCTTGTTGTTGTTCTCTTATTAAATTTCATGAAAGTACTTTAGCATTAAGATAGAAAAAAACAAGTATGAAAATGGACTTACATCTATTTTATAATCGCTTCCATATCATTAAAAAAAAAATTTAGAACCTACATGTTTTCAGCTAGTCAAAATTGCTGGTTACCAAACACTTCATTGGTGGTTAAAATTAAAGTAGGCATATCTGGTTTTCCAAAAGTAATTCCATATGAGGCCTGAGTGATATCTGACAGGTGGGAGAGTTGATTGGAGGAAGCCAGAGAGAAGAACGATATGAGATAATCCGAAGCCGGTAAATTTGATGGTTGAATTCGCCATATCAGCGCTTATATCAAATTCAGATGTTGGCACTGAATTTGTAATTTTTTTTTTGCAGAATCGAGGAGATGGATTTGCCATTAGAGCCTTATGAGTGGTACCTTGACTTAAGGCGATATGGAACGGTTAAACACAGTGGGTTCGGTCTGGGTTTCGAGAGAATGCTTCTATTTGCTACAGGAATCGACAACATCAGAGACGTCATTCCTTTCCCCAGATACCCTGGCAGGGCCGATTTATGATCGAAAAAGGTTACAAATGATTATTATTTCTTTATCATTGGCGTGATTTTGATCTTCTTTCTGAGCACTTTGGTGATAGTATTCAGACACAGAAAATGAATATGCTGATACATTATTTTCTTGGATACAGTCCAAATTATAGTCTCTCCTCTACTATGCTATCATTCCATGAATTGTAAAATTGCTCTTTTAGGGTCAGATTTGGATAGCTCTATTTTCTTCAGACAAACTGATTATTATAATTCAATTCTAGTTCCGATTACTGGGGTTTCTCTCGCTCACGAGTTTGCTTTTGCAGCGAAGCATGTAATATGACTTCAGTTGATTTTCGACTCTTCAAAACTTACTGGCAGAGTTGTCCAAACTGCATAAATCTTATCGTTTTTCTCCTAATTTTTCAGCATAATCATAGTTGGCAAACAGAAATTCAATGTCATATCATTCAGGGCTGGCAACAAGATGAAAGAATAATCTTAGAGGAATAATAATAAGTGCTTATCTAGAGAACCCACGTTTTGGAACAAGCAAAATGAAATGATTCTCAGACATAATAGCCAGTAATGGTGAACCCCCTTCCAACTATCTCTCCGGCGCAAAACCAAGCAAAGCATTCGAGCCCGAACAAGGCAGCAATTCCAGCTTCTTCAACCTTCAGTTCCTGCCTGTGTTTCCATAAATTCTTGGCATAATCGAGTTCCTTCCAAAATGATTCATACCGACCTGGAATACTAATATCAAATTTTCTAGTAAGGACTCAATTAGTAAGTTCAGTTATTTGACGCAGAAGGAATTTAGAGATAATTACAAGATATCATAAAAGGAGAGAGTCTTTTACCTAGCTAGGCGAGTGAAGAACAACTGTTTTGAGAGCTCGTTACATTTCTCTACAGTAGGTGGAGTTTGAATGTATTGCTTGTTTTGCTCCAACAGCTGCTTATGATAGGTACATCCATGCTTGGCTAGGAATTGTGAGGCCTGAGTGGCCTTGGATTTCAACTGGAGTAACTTTGACGCCATCAAATTCCAAACCTGTGTCACGCAGAATATTAAAATGATTATAAAAATGCTTGTATTATTCTACTTATTTATCCTTTCAACTCATTAAATTAACTCTCTATACCTGTAAAAACACTGCAAGAAACTATAAGCAGGTACTTGTTTTATGTTATCTGAAATGGAATCAAGCATAGCCTCATAGTGGAATAAAATGTATATGTTTTAGACTTATAATTAACCAAAGAGGTCGTGGATCATTAGCATTATTGCTTTCTAGGATTCACAAATGCAGACTTTTCACATAAAAATACACTGTGCCGTCAATTTAAACAGAATATGAGGGTTGCAGTTTAGTAAAAAAGAAGAGTTCAAATCTTGCGAAGACCATAAACTCACATGGTCTTAAGAAAAAGCATCTGTCGTAGAACACCACATAACTCACGACACGCTACCATAGATACTCAAGGACAGCTAGAACTTTCTTTATGTCCTTCAAAATAAAGATCTGGACGACGCATTCAAATTTACTTCCACTAAAGGCGTTAAGATTAAATTTCTAGGAAAATTTAATTTTATCACTTGCGAAGTGAAATTGAGCAACAATAACTACCCAAAACAGCTTCAAAAGCATAATTCAACAACAAAACCAAATAACTCAGTCAAAGGATTAAATTTAACAGAAACAAATAGATAACCGAAAACTTCAAACGACGAAGAACAAAAAAAAAACGGCAAAGAAAAATTAAGTAACAGTCGATAAATCTGAAACCAAATGAAAAAACAAATAATATTTCACCTTGTCAAGAGATCGATTACACCTTTCACGTCAAGAACGAGCAAGTGTTAATTTAACACAGCTACGGCCGGACCCTTATCTTACTGCTGGTTTTTTGAGCCGCCGCGAGCTCCGAGACTGACCACTCCGCGAAACCAAGCTGCTCAGCCTTTTCTGAGATTTGAGGTTTTCACGATTTCCACTTTCCATAATGTTACTTATTTGGGCCTTCTCGTGATACTAGATTATATAGAGGATGCTTAAGCAAAACAATCAGAAAGCCCATTAGGCCCAATCCACAGCGATTTCAACACCTAAAGGCTAAGGATGCCGTATATATGCTTATGGTACATTTTTATCGTATATACTGATGTGTCGACTCACGGCTAGTGTAATAACATAATAAATAATTAATTATATTTTAATACATTAATTACACTTTTAACGATCCAATCATTATTAGACACTGCGTACAATAAAAATATATGATGGGAAGGTAACTATATCACGAAGGTTTCTTTAATTATGTTAAATTCACACTTTATTTTAAAAGTATAGAAATATATCTTATTGACTTTTAATGCGTTATTCCTAATCATTTTAATGAATAATAAATAAATAAAATTTATTCAGATTTAATATATTAACGCAAAAATATAGAGGTACAAATACGAATGGTTCGATACCAATTTCAAGTGACAATATTCCAAATTCAAACACGTTAAATAAAAACAACTGGCTATGCTACTTTTCAAATAATTCCGATTCAACGTGTCAAAAACTACGAAATCGTTTGAAAAACAAAACCCTACATCTCATATCGGGTATGGTCAAGATCAACCAACGCAACATGTCAAGTATTAAGAACTCACTAGATATTTCAACCAATACTATTATCCACACTAGGCTTTGATCAAATCCCATTATTCTAAACCCTAATCATCACTATAATCGGCTACGGCATGTGGCGTTAATGATGAAACCCTAATCATCTTTAGAATTTGTTCATATTCTATACCATTTTCTTCGTTATTTTAGCTGCATTAGCCCTAAATTGCGACCATAAGATGATAGAGAAAGCAAGAGAGAGAAACAATTATCATTCAGTTCACAATTATCATTTCGGCATTAACTCAATATATAAAAGTTTATAAGCTAGCATGGAAGAGTTCATGATTGCTCTCGTGCATCGCGTGAGATAATTAACATTTTTAGTGATTAATTTAGTGCAAAAATAATGCTAATTATTGATTATTTTGACGTAGATAAACCGAACAGGTCACCATTTTTGGACCCCAAGACGATGATTTGTTTGATAACGCTCCACCTAATCTCCTATTAGTGGTTAATTAAGTAGTAATAGGAGGGATTAACGTAATCAAATATAATAATATATTTATTTTGAGTCCGATAATAATTGGAGAAAGCTTTAATCCTTGAGTGAACACCAAAGGCAACTAGGCCCACAATCATTGTGGATCCTTAACTTTTGAATATTTAATTCCAATTTTCTCTTTCAATTATTATATACATATTTTAAATGGGCTTGATACGTATATTTTTATTATATATACATATTTAAATTATGGAAGAAAATTAATAGCATATATAAATTAGGAGAAGATATTATTATATTACACATTTTTTTTATAAATTACACGATAAATGCAACATGCTTATCCGAGCAAGAAAACAGACATCTCGTACAAGCTATCATCTGACAAATCCAATCAAGGGAAAATCATACAAAAGTGGAGTCAAGAAGACAAATACAGAAAATTAAATAATTAATTAAAATTATAAATTGGAAATTGTTTTTTCTTCTTCTTCTCCACGAAGCTGTGTATTCTTTCCAGTGCAACTTCCAGTGTCTTCTCGCTCATATTAGCGAAGCAAACCCTAAACCAACCAGCTTCCCTGCAGTGGCAGGAAGATCCAGGCCAAATGTTCAACTTCTCCTCCTCCAAAATCTCCCTCCATAACTCTAACTCACACTCTCTCGAAGGTTTTTCCAGGAACTGCGTCAGATTGATCCAGCCAAAAAGCCCTGCATTTCCTTTCAAACACCCTATCCCAGTTATCCTGAGCCCTTCGATCAGAATATCGTTTCTTTTCTTCAATCTTTCTCTGTTCTTCTTTATGTACTTCGCCGTGAATTCTCTGTCGGAGAGCATGGATGAGAGCAGGCGCTGCGTCTGCGAAGAAACTAGGGTGAAGCTAGACATTCTCCGGGCTGTTCTTACGACGTTGTCGTTGTAAGAATAAATCGATCCGACCCGAAATCCGGGTAATCCCAAATCTTTGGAGAGGCTGTAAACGATATGAACCCGTTTTGAATCTTTATACCCTCGCTCTTCCAACACTTGAGCCATGCTTGTGAATTCAAGGCCGGAGAAAGCTGAGCCGGAGTAGATTTCGTCCGATACGAGATGGATGTTTTTTCTAACGACGAAATCGAGGATTTCTTCGAGGATTGATCGATGAATCGTGGCTCCGAGTGGGTTTGATGGGTTTGTAATTAGAACTCCTCTAACTCTGGATTTGGTTGTAGATTCTGCATAGTTATAAGCTTCTTCCATGGCTTCTGGAGTAACCTGAAAGTTATTTGAGCTATTGCAGTGGATTGGGATGATTTTGACTCCAGTTCTCCATCTTATATCCCTATCAAATCTGTCCAATAAATTCCAAAATCTATAAACAAAAAAACATGAAAATAAAACCATGCATGAAATGAGTATTCATTTTTTAAAGTACAAAACTTTATTTTGCTGTAATTCTACTAAGAAAGCAATGTTTACCCTGGATAGTATGGGGTAGGAACAAGCAAGGCATCGCCGGGATCTGCTAGAATGAAAGTCAAAAGCTCATTAGCTGCAGTTGCACCAGCAGTTAAAACCATTCTTTCTGGGTCAAATTTTGCTCTTCCGCCTCTGATTTCCTCCATGAATCTAGCCATGGCTTCCCTGAAACTTTTAAGGCCATGGTAGTCTTGAAACAAAGCATTCTCTCTAAACCCTGAAGCTAGTTTTCCCCAGCTGCACTCTTCTGAGTTTTTCTCCAAGTACTCCTCAAGCAAATCAAAAGAAACCTGTTCGTGATCGACAGAAGAATATGAGAAAGATCAAAGGCGAGAATATTGGAGAGTGAGAGAGAGATACTTGATTCTCTGCTAGACCCATTTGTATGACTCCAGATGGATTAGTTAATTCGTCGTAAGGATCTTCATCGTATGCTTTCCAGCCTGCAAAATATGGGGAGTCTTCTCCATGCGTATCAGAAACTGCAACTCTTGAAAGCTCAACACGAGTCTTTTCAGCCTCAATCTCAATTTCTATGGCCATCATGTCTTATAAAAAGAGAGGAAAATGAAAGAAAACTATCTGTAACTCGATGGAGATAGAAAGGTAGAGAGAGAGGGAGAGGGAGAGAGGGAGAGAGGGAGAGAGAGAGAGAGAGATTGAAAGAAACTGTTGAATGTAACCTTATGAGAAAAAGGGTTTTATATATGGAGAGATGCACACGGCTTGCCTGCAATTTTATGAAAATTAAAAAGGATATAATTGATTCTGTGTATAGGCAAGAGATGTAGAGACAACTGTGAGCTTCTGTCCTGTCTTTCATGGCTTCTCATCTAAAGCTTCAGACCAAATCATGGTGGCTTGTTCTTCCCTTCGCAATCTACATTTCTGGCTTCTTCAATTAATATTATGGTGCTTTTGTTGATCATTATAAGCTTTAAATGAAAAAAAAAACACAGTTTTATCAAACTAATTTTCAAATTTATTTTTAAACTGTCAAATCAATTTTGTCCATCGAAGAGCAAATTTACCCTTGATACACTTTGTACCAAAAAAATGTAAAATCTCTCGCCCTCAGGGCTCCCACATCCCGGCCCGACAGCATGTGAGTGGGTAAATTACAGTGATTCAGCAACCCAGAGATGAGAGGTCCGTACCTGACACCACAAAGAACAACCTCAACATTGGAGGATTATACTCTCACACTGAGGTACCGCAGACTTCGATCTTTGACCTTTATACTAACTCTATCACAACTCGACCACTGAGCTAAGTCTGTGCAGTCATTAGAGCAATTTTGAAATCATTACACATCGCATCATAATTTTTGTTTTTTGGATAGAAGTCCAACATTACGTATTCTAAGATTTGAGAAAGTGATTGCTAGCAAAATATGTTACTGAAGATTAAGATGCTGATTTGATTCCCTTTCTTGTTAACACAAGCATGATAACTTCAACTTACATAATCCCATTCGATGAGCTGATAGAGAGTTTTATAATACTCATTCGAAAACGATTGCAAAAAACCAACCTTTTTTCTCAGAAAAAATGTACGTAAGTCTTGACATTTAAATTGGTTTCGCACACGTATTCCATCGGAGCATTTAAGATTTAAACTGAGGTTGTTATTGCCATTAGAATGCTTATGGTTTGTCGTAGAAGCAGGCAAACGAGGCTAATGCAACATATTTAAGTAAATACGTAAGAACGAAGATCATGTCCTACAAAGATCAAAGAAATAATATAAAGAAGAAGATTCCAGGAGAATATATGAGCTCAAGCAAAATCAATGATGTGGTGCAGATTTCAATTAGATGTGACACATGATTGTATAGATTTTGTTGTTGGGTTTTGTTACCATGTTCTTTCTTTCTCAAGTCTTTTTGTTAATTTTAATGAAAAGCTTATATTTGAATATAAAATTACAGTGAAAAATCAACTGAGCTGAAGCTTGTTCAATACTGTTTGCATATTCAACGTTAGAAGAATTTAGGTTCTAGATTATTATGCAGGCTTCGAAAGCAGTAATCAAGTTCATTTCGTCATCCGAACTTAAAATATTCAAAGATTAAAAGACCATTACTTAGAAACATGTGATTGGTGAGGATATGTTAGGTTACGAGGTGGGTTACAACTTGGATGCAGTGTGTCAAGGAAACACCAGAGAATAAGCTTACCAAAGATGAAAACGACCTTCTTGTTCCAGCACTACTCTCGATTTGATTTGATGATATTAAGACATTAAAAACGCATGCAAAACTCATCTTATCAACATAAAAAGTGAATTTTTAACCTTGATTTTAAGGTATTATTTCTCGAAATAGAAACAGACAATAGCAATGGATCTTGTCCTTGAATGATTTGTAAAAGAACTAGGGTTGTTCGTAGACGATGATGTTTGTTTTCAGCCCAGACATTCACGAATTTGAACAGGTTGCTGCATAATCAATTTAAGCCGAGTTGAAATCTAGAACACTGTTTGCTTATTTGAATCCTTTGAGTTCCCGAGTAGAAAGTGGAATTCTCTACCAAAAATGGCAATATCTTCGCAGGCAACAGCTAGGTTTTTTTTGCTGCCAACTTTGATGGGTTAGGGTTAGGGTTAGGGTTACTGTCTTCGATCTGCTTCCCGTTTTGGGTTAATGCAGTATAATTAGGTCAAGCAATGGTCGGGAATGACGATATTCTGATTCTCTCTCTAGGGTTTCTTAGATCTTTATTCTTGCATATCGAATTTGGGTCTTAAAAATGTCGTATTTTCTGAGAATTTTATTCTATAAAACCACAGCCATATTAAATCAAATTAATGACGTCATAAATCTAAACCTTAAATTATGAATTAGGCTATAGAATTCGAGAGTGAAGTATAATACTATATTGATTATTGCAGTGTCATTGTAGGTTATGTGAGTAAGTTCATCCTCAATTAGCACTGGACATTTTTAGATGAACCAGAAGAGATCGACATACAAGTTAATCGCGGTCCTGGAATTCAGGAGATGCATCTTAAGATGATATTCCAAGACAAAATCGCGTGATTCTCAACCTATTTTAGATAATAATTAAGTAGTAAAAGTGTAATTCAACAAGATTAATCTCACAATATGTTCGTGTATCGCGTGTTGTAACTGCCCTCTCGACTCCGCAACAAGAAGACAAGTGTCATGCGAATTGGAACGGAGGTGCAAGAGTCATGAAACATTAGATTAAAAGTATATATTTTTTTATTTAAAACGAACAATATTATATTGTTGAGATCGAGTCTTCGATAACTTTTGTACATTTAACTTCATTTACACAAAAATGAATATGGTATTTTTTTGTTGCGACGAACAATAATTGCACTACATAATTTGCGATCCACCATCGTACACAATTATTTATTCCGACCAAGTTTATAAAGAAATTCTCGATAGTTTCTCGAAGGCCTTCAAAAAAGAAGGAATCCGAGGCCTCTACCATGGAGTAATTATGCATTATTATCAAACGAAATTAACTCAAGTCATTCTCAATTCATAATTCGCGCATGTTTTAACCCCCATCGCTGCTTCATCGAACCTTCCCTTATGCCGGTTTGAAGTTCTATTTCTACGAGAAGATGAAATTACACGCTCCTGAAAACCAGAAGAATGATATAACAAACAAGTATTCTTTCCGATTTCGATTCAATCAGTCCGGTTTTTGTACGATTATTGAGTTTCAAAGATGGTTGTAAAACCCGACCCATTACCAGAAATCGCCACAAGAGCATTTCCCGTCTTTGAAATGATGGAATCTCTTATTGTCTCTCACAATCAATTCTCGGCCTACGATCTTCGACATGATCTTGATCGCATTGTGGCAGTCTCCGCAGATCCGAAGGTTTTTGATTATCCTTAGAGTTGTTCTTGGAGGAGTGCTGATTAATCCGTAAGCGATGGCTAATCTTTCGCTGTGATATTGCAAAGCCTGTTCCTTTGCTTCTTCGTCGATGTCGTGAAGAACAAACCTTGTGTCGGGGACATAACCGGCTTCTCTCATCTGACCGCTCAAACCGCTCGATTTCCCATATGTCTCTCTCTTGTAGGCGTCCGTGGATCTGAATTCACTCACCCTATTTTTTTCTTGAAGCATGTTGGTCGAATAATGCTTTTTCGGCGGTGCCGAGATTTTTTCTGGCAGCGCCTTGGATGGATCGATATCGGCGATTATTTTATCGAATTGGTCCTCCAGATCTATGTTCCCATGAATTTGTGCATAGTTCTTCAGGATTTCCCAAGCTTTGATCGGAGGTGGATTTGAAACTTTTTGTTCGAGAAACTCTTCGGCTTCGTACAAATGCCCGGACCTCCCAAGAACGTCGATGATTTGGAGATAATGCTCGGTTTTTGGCTCAATTCTGTAGTCGGTCTTCATCGATTCGAAGTAAATTAGTGCTTCCTCCACGGCCTCGACACTGGTGCAAGCAATGAAAATCATTTCGAAAGTTTCCGAATTTGGCTGTATATTCATCTTCCTCATGAGCTCAAATGTCAATAACCCTTCATCCCCCTGCATGTTATTTCCATAGCTTTGAATCAACAGATTCCATGATTTCACATTTCTTTCGCGCATTCTATCGAACACCCTGCGCGCGTCTCTCGTGCTCCCACACTTGCCGTACATTTCAATCATTTTGTTGCTCATCTCTACATCGCCTCGAAATTGCGATGGCTTCAGGAGATCATCGATCCTTTTTCCAACCCCTAAAAACTCTGGATTCTCGCACAGACTCAACAATTTGTAATAAATACTATAATCAGCACTAAGACCTTGACTGATATAGTCTACAGCTTCCTTTACCTTACCTTCGTCGCAGAGACACGCGAGATCCACATTTAAAGGATTAGGTTCCTGATCACGAACATTTTGGTGGGCAGGCTCGTCGCTGTTTCGATTCTGTTTCTTTTGCTCCTTTGGAGTAGGATTAGTCTTGAATTGAGCGTTTGAACCACTGCTAGTACTGGGACCGCGTTGGCGGCGGAAAATTTTGGGACTACGAGTGTCAGAAGGTGAATAGGCACACTGAGTTCGGGATTGGAAGGATCTGAAGCAGCAAGTCGAGGAAAACGAAGAAGAGAGAGAAGATTTGAGTGTCATTGTTTGAGCAGTTAAGCAGGACGAAGTTATGGTGTTCTGAAAGGACAGTAGAGACGCCATTGTCGAATTGCAGCTGCTTCCTGGAGAACAAACTATGTCGGGGAAGGTGGGAGGAGACGGATGTGAAAGCTGATGAGGCTAGCCTTCCAGAATCAGCCACAATGGACGATGATATCTCGCTAACGACATATCGTTGGAGCCGTTTTTGCAACACTATAATTGCCGTATCATTATTTATGCAGAAGTTAAATCACGGTGACTTAGCGACTCAGCAATAAGAGGTCTTTACTTGATATCTCAAAAAACTACTCTAACATTAGGGGTAACAACTCCACAATAGGACAACTAAACGTCAAACTTAGGCTCTTGTATTCAATCTATCACCTGTGAGTCAACTGAACTATGTTAATTTAAATAAATGAATATCTCATGAAATCACTAGTTAAAATATTGCATTAATCTATACACATTAATTTTCAAAAGTTACCGTTGTTTTTTTTAACACCGTTTCGAATTATAGATCCTAATTTTTTTTGTATTGAGCCTTACATGCAACAATTTTTTTCCAAATTCACTGGCTACCCAAATATGGAGCTTCGAATTCGTTACTTTCAAAGAGGCCAAGTGCTTTCTGGGTCCAAGAGAAAAAGGGGGAATAATGGAAGACGAAGCACATCAGCCATTGAAAGTGAAGATTTAAGTGATGCAATGGACGTGAAGAAAAGATTACCCGAGTTTTTCAACGGAATCAAGACATTTGTTACAACTTATGAAGTACGATTTAGGCCAACTTAAGATTAAGTAGAAAAATAGACAAAAATAAAGCTTTAATCACCACCCAAATCGTATTTCATTCCATATATAACAAATACCCAAACGGCCTAAACAAAAAAAAAATACTTGTAGTAAATAAATGACCAATTTTTCAACACCTTTTTCTTCGCCCACCAAGTCATGGAAACTCATTCACCCTCGACTTTCTACTGTTGCTTGCATTCCGGAGGCCTCTCGCCCGGCTGGCCTGCCGCTGCTGGTGCTCTTCCGCCCTTCTATAACGACAATTAAGATTTCAGCGAATGATCAAAAAAGTCATTCTAATGTATACTTTGGTTAATGTACTTTTAAACATATGTGTCAGGTATGGACATAACATTATCTGCAAAAAAAACAAAAATAAAAAACCCCATGGAGAGATCAAGAGTAATTACCTTGTTACCAACTGATGGCTGCTCAAGTGATGATAGGCCCATGCAAAAAAAATGAAGTCATTAGTATGATTTGAAGTTCCAATACTTTACAAAGGTGCAGCTTGTGATGTTTTACAAGCAAATTACCTTATTTTTTGGCTTTCCGGAATCTTCATCGTCATCTTCATCATCGTCCTCCTCATCGTCATCCTCATCTTCATCACCCCCTTCTTCATCCTCATTGTCTTCGTCCTCATCTTCTAGATCTTCAAACTCATCATCCTGAATAGCTTCCCCAGTAAACCATGAGACAGCATGTGGAATTATCTTGTCTCGAATAGTTGATCTGGATAAAGCACAAAAAAGTAAAAAATGATGCAATTAAATATTGTTTAAATCCCTGTTTCGATTCATGTGATTTAGGACATGAGAAGACGTTTTAAGCACAGTATTCAAGTATATTTTAAGAAAACCTTACCCTATATCATAATCTTGCTCCATTTGGTTTTGAAGTTCCTCAGCCTGACAAAAAAGAAAGAAGATGAGCAAATAGACGACACCTAAATCATCCATCAACAGAAGCCTATTTCCCTACAGTATCGCTGTCGATATCTTCATCCTCTCCTGGTAATTGTGGAGGATTAAAGAAGTTGAAGAAACTTTCACATTTTTCGGTCTTTGTGATTGGCTTTGCATTTTTTGCTCCCTTCTTAGGCTTTTTCTTAAGCAATTTTTCAGTCAAACATTGTCCTGGGAGCCACTCGATTTCAGTCCTGAAAACATAACATACTAATCAATTTTCAATTAAGATAATAGAGAAACTAGAAGAATCATTTCCATGTTACGAGATACTATCAATCAAATAAATGCAAGCACAAAACCCTTACCCAATTGCCTTTTCTAATATTGGTTCATCTTCATCAATCATATGATATATCTTTGTCAGCAGTGAGTTCTTAAAATAAGGATTAGTATGAAAAAAGAACTCAAGCTTAAATCCCTTGGGATCATCAATTCTGCACCATTTAATGTCACTGAGATATTTGAGAGCTCCTTCATCCCTTTCAGATATCTGGTTTCCCCCAAAAAGAATTAGAAATCAAAGCGTAATAAGTTCACAAGTTTAGCAATTTTTTGCAACAAATAAATATGCATGTCATGCTAAAGTCACTAACCTCCTCAGCTAGCACTTCATTATTTTTCATCGCAGTAAGCCAGAAATCAGGCACTCCTTTTGCTACAAAACAATTATACATTAATAACTAACCATCTGTCAAAAAATTAAATCAAACAATATTGATACCATCATCATCCTTTTCCTCATCCTGGCCCGTAGCTTCAACAGTTGCTCCTTCAGCTTCAGTGACACCATTTACTATTTCATCTCTCTGAAAGTAACCATGAGTTTAATAATTAATTCGTATATCAAAAGTTATAAGGAAGCAAAGTTTGAATAGCCATTGAAAAAAGATGCCATGGCAGAAATATGAAGACCCAGCATGAGTGCCAAGTTATTATATTTAAATTAAAAGACATAAAAATTCGTTAATTTAAATTCCCATTGTCAAAAAGTTATTAAAATGAATGAAAGATTAATTGGACCCCACATGCAAGGGACATGATTTCATATAAAAACTACATAACAAACACAGTATTGAAAAGGCATAGGACAGCAAAAAAAATATAATACCTTGGTATAAAATGGTTGATAGAGCTTCTGATATTTAGCTTCAAGAGCTGCTCTCTCTGCAAAAAACTCTTGCTCTTTCTTGTCATGTTGGCTCTGTTCAAATGAAAGCGTTAACCAGAGATATTCAAAGCTATAGCAAAGTAAAGATTAATACATCAAATACAAAATTTAACTTAATAGATAATGAGAAAGAAAGAAGTAAAAATCAGTGTAAATTGCCATCCATTAGCAGCAGCTATTTTATCATAAAACAGAATTCAGG
Organism: Begonia fuchsioides; assembly: GCA_003255005.1. Taxonomy (NCBI): domain Eukaryota; kingdom Viridiplantae; phylum Streptophyta; class Magnoliopsida; order Cucurbitales; family Begoniaceae; genus Begonia; species Begonia fuchsioides. The sequence continues at coordinate 102,138 of QAOC01004746.1, forward strand.
CATCTAAACAAGCTTGGTTACAGCAAACTCAATTACGGGAAAAACAACTGCAGTTGTAGAAGAAATGATTAACTAGAAATATAAGAAAACAGTTTGATGTGACCCCGCCAATCGCCACGCATAAAATCAGAAGCAAATAAAATCATCCTAAAATAACAAAGCATGCCTGGATTTCTCTCAGTGCTTCCACACGGTTCCGAACTTTAGGAGTCAAGTTCTCAAGGACATCAGAATGCTGCCCAGCAAGGCTCTGTATCTTTTTCTGGATATTGCAAAAAAAAAAAAAGTAACTCAGCCGAAATCCATCAGAAAAAAAATGCAAAGAGTTAATAATAACTTCTATTCGTTAAGAAATAAACAACGAAACTAAACAAAAATTGCACCGTACTTTCCTGAAAACTTCTATAACATCCTACATAATTACAACCTTCTTTTCTCCAACAAATTCCCCAGCCGAACTATTATCCATTTGAGATACAAGCAAGTGAAGTTACCTTGAGAGCATCGACAAGACCTGCTCGATCTGCGTCGTCGAGAGCTTAGCAGAAAACAGAAAATAAACTCAGCAGCTAAACTAATTAGAAGAATACAAAAACATTGAAAAAAAAGAAAGAGAACAAAGCATGGAAAGTAGAAAGAGAGAGAGAAAGAGAGTATCAGAACCAAGATCGGACATGTTGAAACTATCCTTGGCGCTGCTCATTGAAGAGCGAAGAAAGAGGAGCGGCAGAAGTGGAGGAGGCAGAAAACGATAGGGCCGCTCAAGGGAACCTCCCCTCAATCCTCGCAACGCATCTCAAAAACCTAACAGTATATAAAACGAGGTCTAGCGCATCCGCAAGAGGAAAAAAATTGATTTCTTATTGGGCTAATTGGGCTATTGGGCTGGGTTCTTCATACCCAACTTTTTTAATTTAAAATATATATTTATTGTTTTAATAAATAAATTATTTCGTTATTTGTAGTAAAATAATTATTATAAATCATATAAATATTAAAAAAATTGAAACTTTCCAAAATAATGTCTTATATTATCCTAATTGTGTTATAAAAATTCAAATCATTCTAATAATATTTAATTAGTAAAAATATTTTTTTGTAAATATTAAATTTAAAAAATGAGCAGACGAATTGACTTTCCATCGATCGTTCACAGTAAATAGATGCACCTTTCATCGACCGTCCTTCGTGGTTATTTTTTAGAAAACAAGTTAATTTTGGGTCTGAGTTTCGAGTAAATAGGTCAAATCGGGTATGAGTTTTCGAAAAACAAAATTTGGACTCAGACGCATCATTCGTCCGATTCAGACACGGGTCGATTTGGTAAACAATTTACTCATTTGTGCACAAAATTGAGGTCTTTGGATTGTTGGAAGGAATGACAAAAGGAGAAATCCAAATCAAAGTTACGTTTTGATTTTGTCTAACAAAACATGTCACCATGCCACACGAGCTAGGCTAGACGACATTAGAGCAACCTCTAATGTCTCATCAATTAGTGGGGAGAATAATGGTAATGACTATTAGCTTTGACTCCACAAAGTGCCGACTAAATTCTTGTCCAAACGGTGACACGTGGAGTAGCTGTTCTACCAATACGACACGTCACCCAACCTGTGTTCTTTGTCGTCTACGTATACTTGGTTAGAGATCAGAATCACGTCGAGAGTGAGATCTGGATAAATACTCGTGTTCTTTTCTGCCAGCTGTCTTGCCCTGAGAAAAGAACAGGAGACAGTGGACAATACTTTGTCCAATTAGATCAACCTACAACGTGGGGATTTACTCATATGTTACAGGTCTATTCTCACGGGAAATTAAATGGAAAATAGAAGAAAAATACCATAATTCAACTCATTTGGATCTCGACGCGTGGCATTTCTTTTACAGGAGAATGGCCCACAGGGATCTGAGTTAGAAGGGGAGGATTTGGCATTAATTCATCGATATCGCTCGAAAGAGAATTGAACGGCCTCGATTTCATCACAAAGTTTGCTTTTAGTAGGACTGACAGCTTCCTATTTTTCAGACACGTGGCGCAAACAAAGGTACGTTATGGATGCTACTATTAAACTTGGCTTCCTCCTCTGCTTTCTTCATGCTCGCATTTGCTCTCCCGGAACCATCTGTTGATCTCTGTAGGAGTTCACGAAGACGGTGATGCTGCAAAGCAATGGACGTGGAGAGATGAGAGTTTTTCGGGCCGGCGGCAGTACTATTTTTCCGTTTTTATCTCCGGCGATGTGTCCAAAATCTGACTGCTCTGATGAAAGAAAGTATGTCGAAGAAGGGAAATTAGGGCTAGTTGATCATGGTTGGGATTACGAAGCCAATCAAGCTAATGTGAGTTTTAGTATCTGTGATTCTCGCGGAAACAGTTGCGACGGTGGATCGTCGTCACCGTCGTCTTCTTCCTGTTTACCGAGTCCGTTGATCAACTCTGAAATTGGGGGTCCTTCCCTCTCGGAGAAAAGCTCGATCAAGGTACAGATAAAAAAAGAGAGTGGAGTTGAGGGTGGAGCTTGTGGTTATAGTTATGGCCGCAATAGATCCTTCCCATCGTCTTTGCCCGCTTGTTTTCCAAAGCCAATGGAGGGTTTGCACGAGATGGGAACGCCTCCATTTCTAAAGAAGACATTTGAAATGGTCGAGGACCCAAAATCGGATCCAATTGTGTCATGGAATCGAGCTCGTGACAGCTTTATTGTTTGGGATTCCCACGAACTCTCCAGAAAATTGCTTCCAAAATACTTCAAGCACGGCAACTTCTCAAGCTTTGTTCGCCAACTGAATACTTATGTAAGGGATTGCAACACTATTACTTCAAACATCAGTTTGTATTTAGAACGTGATTTGTAGTTTTCGTGTCTTTTTACTATCTTAGGAACTGATAAACCAGATGACTCACTTTTCTAAGAGCTTCATTGAAACTCAATTGTTTCCCTTTCCTGTCTACATAATTTGTGTATGATTTGTTTTTTAGTCCCAAACATTTTCTTGTTTAAAGGTTCCTGATGTATCTATGCAGGGTTTTAGGAAGATTGGTACAGGTAGATGGGAGTTTGCAAACGAAGGATTTCAAGGAGGGAATAAGCATTTGCTGAGGACCATAAAGAGAAGAAGTCGGTATAACAAGCAACAACAAATCTCCACAACTGGTTTAAACTTAACAGAACCATGGGCTGATGGAGAACTTGAAACTCTAAAGAAGGATCAAAATGCTTTGAAAGAGGAAATCCTAAAACTCAGGCAAGAGTACGAGGAATCAAGAAATAAACTCACCATTGTCGAAGAACATATCCGAGGTGCAGAGTGTAAGCAGCAACAAATGCTTTCTTTCATCATTAAAATGGCTAAATCTCCCTCCTTCGTTCACCAATTGATGAGACAAAGAACACAGAGAAATGGGCTTGGTGAGGATGAATTTTGCAAAAGACGAAGGCTGCTCCCAGCTGATTGCCATGAGAGCTTGTGTCAAGCTTCCATTAACGCCTGTCAAGAGCCCATGGCTCCACACCAAGCTTCCATCAATGGAGCTGTGGATTCTTCGTTGGAGATGGAGAATCCCATAGTTGATGCAGAATTTAGGATGAATGAGTCCAAGTTTTATCTTGAATTGGAGGAATTAGTTAGCAGCTAAGTGTTTTTAGTAAAGAAAGTTAAAAGCTTGTTATATGAACCAGTTTTCCTCTTCTACCGCCATTCTATTTAGCTCTTCATAGTTTTCTTCCTGTTCCTCTTCTTTGAATTACTCTGTTACAGCAGAACGATCTTCTCTATTTGTAGCTTGGAATTGTAGTTTGCTCGTGGTTTCATAGTTTCAGTGCCACGTGTCCTCGTAAACAACATCTGGTGTAGATGATGAAGAGTGAAGATGGGGAGGCCAAGAGATGAAGGAAAAAAAAACACAGTACCATGAAACCATTATCTTGTAATTTTGTACTAGTTTGGCACCAAATCAAGAAGACAAGACACGTCGGTTGGGTAAAAACCAAAACATGAATTAGAACAAGAACAAATACGAGATTTTGATTAAGATATACAGCCTCAAATTCTGGATTTTGGAGTCTTGTTTGACAAATATTTGTCGAGAACTTCAATAAAAGCGGCATAATCTGCTTTCACCTCCAATGGCGGATTAGCGAACCGGCAACCCGTCTCTGCAATTGATTTGGAATGATAATCTATCTTCGCCTGCGTAAATTTCAGCCAGTGCGCTGTACTGACCACAACCGTCCGATCACTCAAACAGAGTATCGAACTGCAGCCCACGAATGTAGATGTTCTCTCAAACAGAGTATCAAAATTTCAAAATTGATAGTGATTGGCCCATTCGGATAAGGTTATCCACCAATTGTCGATGGAGAAGTTGCCACGTAGGAAAGCGCCAGTTTCAATTTCCTCTTTGGCCAAGGCCCATAAAACAGCCGAAGCAGAAGAACAATTAGACGAAGAGAGAGATGGCTTCAACGTCGGCCATTTCAGTGGCAACGCCGTTAACACACGCAGGAACCCAGAAGAGAGTTTCAGGGTCGGAGGCATTCTTCAAGCCGTCGTCGTTGAGGCAATCGAAGGCGGCGATCGGCGCGTCCAAAACCAACGCAAGGTTCCAAGTGAGGGCCTCGTTCAAGGAAAAGACGATAACTGGGCTCACAGCGGCGGCGCTAACGGCGTCCACGGTGATTCCGGACGTGGCTGAGGCCGCCTCTGGCGTCACTCCTTCTCTCAAGAACTTCTTGCTCAGTATCGCCGCCGGAGGAGTAGTTCTCGTCGCCATCGTCGGAGCTGTAATCGGTGTTTCAAACTTCGACCCTGTGAAGAGGAGCTGAATTGCCGCCTCCCCTTTATATTTTCTTTTCATCTCGTCTTCTTTGTTGTCTATGGCGTTCTTTGTATTTCTGAGCATTATATGAGGGATCTGCCCCTCTGTTTTCTCCACAACCTGTGCATAACTATTTCTCTATTCCAATGGCAGTGTAACTTTTGAAAATCTTCATAAGAAAACTGGTAAAGCTTGCAATCTACAGATCGATCAGGTCTAAACATGCGACGATAGAGATTCTATTTCATGAATCAAAAATCTATATTAAAAACAAAAGCGAAAACGATAATTTGGAGTTCAATCTTGCTAGTTTCTGTTTTCTAAAACTTGTGAATAAATCAGACACAGAAGGCAAACTCTTTAGTCTTAAGCACGAACTACCATAACATAAAAATCTACATGAAAACCATACCTATCAACTGAAGGTGAAGTAAAAAACTCAAGAGTTTCGCAGAATAATCCAAGCGAGGAGAGTGATCATCCTCCATCATCTAACCACTTTCAAGCCAATACAACTGGAGGTTCAATATCTGCTGTAGGCAAAATTGGTGAGTTTTTATAAATTTCCTCTTCCTTGGGAGAGTGGATGGTGACATGATCCGGGATGGGTTTAGTTGGTCCTTGCTTTCCCTTCGGATCCCAGTCGAGCATGATCTTCACCTTGATACCCAACACTCCCTGTTGTCAAGTTTTAAAAAGTTTAAGAATCGCAACTCCATATATTGGTAATGCATCCATTGATAGCGATACTCTTCATAAAATAGAGATAATGAAGCAATCAACGCAAGTAAAATATATCGTAGGTATACCTCCAAGTCAATTAGAATGTAAATCTATAGTTAATGTAGAGAGTATAAGACCAACTTAGTGTGGAAGCAGACCTGTCTGAGAAGAACATGTCTCACTGCAGCGTCAATATATTCATTGACTGGCTGGCCAGAAGAAATCATGTACCCGTCCTTAAACTTCATGGATTTTGCTCTTTGGGCTCGGAGCTTTCCACTAACAATCACCTATATAGGAAAACATTATGATCTGTTTTCAAAGAGGAAATAGAAAGTGTTATCTAAAACAAGGGTTTAGCAGCCAGCTAACCTCGCAACCCTTTGCCCCACTTTCCATAACAAATCTCAAAACACCATAGCAGGCCCTGGAGAACAAATTCTGTAATTAAGTAACGTTTCTTGTTCTTCAAAGTCAAGATGAAAGAAAATTATAGAATTGAAAGAAATTGAAAAATAAAACTTCAATTGTAGTTCCGGAAAACAATTGGCTCATATAGAGACGGCACAGAAAATAATCCAAACCTCTACAATGACTAGACTGAAAAATAAAGTACAACACTACTAAGAACATACGTACAAAGTTGCTAAAGGCAGTCAGTTACCCTCCCTAAAGTTGCTACATGAAAACTAAAATATTACAAAAGAATTGTAATCCATAAGTACAGAAGAATCTATTTCGTCTTTTTCCAAAGCAAGCTCGGTAGAGAAATAGCGATAAGATTTGTAGACGCATCAAAGTACATGAGGAGAGAACGAAAAGAAACTAAAATCCCTTCAGACACCAACCGAAACACAATAGTAAAAAAAAAAACATCTTGATGAATAGAAGCATCTCCTACATGACAAAACAGCAAAATATGCCAAAATTTCATCTTTAACAACTTAAAGACGAAGTTAAAGGACATGAAAGTTAACCTTCTGACAGCAAGGCCACCTAGAAGCTTGTAGCGCAAGGATTCAGCCTGGGCAACAGCACAGAGTCCCCTATTATTTACTTTCTCGGCATATAGCTCGACACCACCGTCGGGAAACTTAAACCGCTTCTGCACCACAGAGGTTAATTCCCTAATCCTCCTCCCTTTCTCTCCTGTACAGACGAAAATTGATTATTAGACAAAACAACTAAGAAAAGCAAATACTCAAATTCGATTTCGTCAAAATTCATATGAGAATAGCAAATCTCACCAAGAACATTTTGAGTTCGTGTAGCTCTGATAATAATCTCAGTGCGCGCCGGCGTCACTCTAACCTCGACACCAGAGTAACCATCCTCAGCCAACTCTCTAGTCAGAACCTCGTTCAGTTCAGCGAAAAAGACTCCATCCGCTACAAACTATGAAAAAACACGAAAAAAAGCGTCCACGAATCAGCGTCATGGAATTCAGAAAAATTGAATCCAGCAGTAAACAGAGGTCTGACCTTTCGCTTCTTGCTAATCTGAGACACCATGCTCGGAACAGAATTTGGAGAAGGGGACAACAACAGAGAAATGAGATCTAAGAGATCGAATGCGTCGAAGTGTTAAACCTAAAATATTTCGTTGCTCAGCGATGGGTATTTGTAACAATAGAGAAGGAAGGAGTCCGATCGGGGTCAAAATCAAGGGCTTAGACAGACGGCCCAGATTTGTTCGTTAAGGCTCTTTAGACTCGACTTGTTATCATGGTGGATCGGGTTTCAATCTATATATGGGCTGACACATGGGCCTTAAAAAGACCAAGGCCCGTGAAATCGGGTCAAAGAAGAGGACGGTCCATTTATTATCCTCTAAGAATCCAAGGATTTCCATGGCAAAATGAAAGGATTTCCATCGGGAAGATTTGAGACGACGGGTTCTCTCTCACGTTGGTATTAAAGGATCTGAATTATAGCTGTCACGAAATCAACAATCATGCCAAAATTATAACCTTAAATCAACAACAAGGCAGTTGAATTACATAAGAAAAGACTGTAGATTTCCCAAAACGTTACTCTTTGCAGCATTTAGAGGCTGGTAGAAGGCTATCCACGGACTAACTCTAGAGTCTCTCTATTCACAAAAACTGTTAAAACCCAGAGCGATGGTCACTATTATACTACGTCCATATTTAATCAAGTGTGAAACAATTGCAAGTTCTATGTTTCGGAAGAAGGGAGAGCTCAAATCCCCATGGCAATGGTATTGCGACAGCGAAAGATTCGGTTGATGAGGGTCAGAGAAGGAGAGCGACGTGTCGATCGGAGTGAGGAAGAAGAAGAAGAAGAAGAAGAAGAAGCATTAGCTGCGGTTTGCCGGAGGGCAAAAAGAAGTAAAACGGTGACGGTTTCTGAAACACGATTAACAACACCGCCTGAGACGGTGGCGTGCCAACGTGCGCAGGTGGGTGTAGTCCGAGTCAGACTGTGTTTTAGGCTCAACCGTTGTTCACATTTTACGATTTAGCAGAATGGCTTTCGTGGGAGCCCAGGATTGCTTGCATTGGTGTCTTCCTGGTGTTCCTGATACGTGGAATGAGATTCTTTTCTCACAGATATAGATTCGTGTACAAAACCAGAACCAGAACCAGATTTTGAAGAAAAATACGTTGTTCTGTAGCATATTAGGTTGCCTTGTTCATTCTCGTACTTTTGATATCAATGGTGTTTCATTTGGGAGGGTAAAAGTAGCCGAAACGCCGTTGTTATTGGGTCTGTTTGTTTGACTTTACACAGAAAATGCTAATCTGACTGCGAAACAAAGGGAATGAGATGAATTAGTCGTTAAAAAGTTTGAATTTTCTTGAGCCAAGGCACGAAAAGTCATAACAGAATTTCAACTTACAGAGAAAGATTTGGAGTTTTAAGATCTTCGACGGAGCTCCCTCCAAGAACCATTCTTTCATGGTTGATCTGAGGAAGACGACAAATTCTACGTACCCAGCTTGGTTTTCATCGAAAGAGCTCTGTACGATTCGTATCAATGGCGTTTTGATTTGATGCTGTCATCGGGATGCCCCTGAACTCCGTCGTCCTCTATTCTCTCTGTTAACTCAAGAAATTTCAAAGCTTCTTCTAGCTGGTTTGGTTCTGTTTTTCGTTGGCCTCGTCTAAACCTGTATCTCTTCTATCAACCTAATTACTTCCCTCATTTCCGGCCGTTGATGCGGACGAGTTTGCGTGCAGGAAGTTCCGACGCGGAGGAGTTGCAACATCCGGTCAACCGACGGTGAATCTCCATCGCCGGCGATTTCCGGATCCAACGCTTCAATTTCTCTCATCTCAGCCAAAGCCGATAAGCTCCACTGCACGACGTCGGTCCCGCCCTTGCCGTTGGCGAGATACTGCGAGGGGAATTTTCCGGTGAGGATTTCGAGAATGATGATTCCGAGACAGTAGACGTCAGATTTCGGGGAAATTTCTTGGTACTGCGCGTATTCCGGCGATTTGTAGGCGAACATCGCTTGCGCGGCGTTCGGAGGGTTGATTAGGGGATGCAATCCATAGTCGTTTAGGAGAGGCTCATAATCGTCGCCGAGAAGCACGTTGCTGGATTTGAGATTTCCATGGGGGAGATCGTAGGTTGAATATTCTGTGTGAATGAAACCTAGCCCTCGTGCTATCCCCTTGATTATCTTTAATCGAGTCGGCCAGTTTAGATCGGAACGACATTTTCCCAGATCACCTGAGAAGAACGGTCGCCGGAGATCAGCACCGGCGGAAATAAACGATTTGGAGAAGAAATATGTATGAAAAATTACCATGCAAGACGTATAACAAACTGCCTTTGGGAATAAATTCCGAAACCAGAAGCTTCTCCTCTTTCCGGTAATGGTAAGCCACCGGCGTCAAAATATTCCGGTGACGGAGCCTTCCGAACCGCTGCATTTCGACGTCGAACCCGTCTTTTCCGATTCTGTTAACCTCCCTCATCCGCTTCACTACCACCGACCATCCATTCGACATCACGGCCTTATAAGCAGAGCCCAGGCCGCCGTTTCCGAGCACCTCCGCCGCCGCCTTCATCAAATCGGCCAACCCAAAGGCACCCTTCTCGTTATTTATCATGACCAGGTCTCCCATCCCGTTCCGATCACTTTGAGACCCTCTCCTCGAGTCTCCTCTCAGAGTTGACTCTCTCGCTCTCTGGTAAGATGTTGGCAAATGCTCGTCAATGTCGTTCATTTGTTCTTTCCCTAGAACGCTGAAATCGGAGTCTCGCCGTCTCGATGAGCTGACGGCGAGATAGGCCAAGAAAATGAGGACGATGGCGATCAATGCCCCGACAACGGTGTGTTTGCCGGTGGAGGTTTCTTCAGGCTGAGGTTCCGCTATTGCTGATTGTGTAAATGTTGTCTCCGACAGCTTGCATGTCTTGTTTATCGGTTTCCCACAGAGTCCTTCGTTTTGTTCAAATGATTTCAGATTGAATCTGGAGAAGCTACTGGGGATTTCTCCTTCTAGCTTGTTGTTCGATAGATCTAGAGAGGTTATAGATTTTTGTTTCAGATTCGGAATTTCGCCGGTGAATTGGTTGCTTTCGAGATGAAGCTCGATCAAATGAGATAATTTCCCCAGCGAATCGGGGATCTTCCCGGAGAATTGATTACCGGAAAACCAGACTTTCTTCAACGACGTTAAGTTGGAGAAGAAATCGTTCTGAATTTCGCCGGAAAATCCATTGCTGGAGAGCAGAAGAGCCTTCAAAGCGCCAACGCTGTTGAATGCCGGAATTTCGCCGGAGAAATTATTGTTCACCAAGCTGACAGTTCTCAGGCCACGAAGCTCGCGAATGGCTTCAATATCGACCTTGCCGGAAAGACCCAAATCGGAAAGGTGAAGACCGGTTATGATGCCATCGTTACAAATAATCCCAGCCCATCTACCTTGACATGGAGATGAGTCAGAATCCCAAGAATTCAAGGCGTCTGAGTTGTTGAACGATTGCTTTAGCTTTCGAAGAGCCTGGATTTCAGAAATGGAGAGAGAAAGTGGGAGGAGAGAGAAGATGAGGAGGAAGAAGAGGCGAACAGCGGCCATTGCAAGAGCCAACGGAGAGACAGAAAAAGGGAATAAGCCGCTGTTCGGAGACTTCTATGTGACTCTGTTGAATTTGAGTTTCTGAAATTAGGTTCAGGACGGAGAGGCATTGTTTTCTGGCAGGGACGTGGCTTCGGGAGATGAACGGTGATGGAAAATGCCAGATTTACAGGCGGTTCCAAGAATAGAAACCAGTTCATAAACACCAGAACCAAGAGAGAGAAAGTAGAGAGATGAAAGAATTGCGGGGTTGAGGTTGAGAGAGAGGGGGAGAGAGAGAGAGAGAGTCCTAAATCGCTGGTTGACCTCGTCGTTTGCATCGACCATTATTCAGGCGCTTCCATGGCTGCTTCTGCAGCAGGATTTTTGACAGAAACAGGGTAGACATCAAAATCAAAACTTTTTCACCAAATCTGGGCTGCATTCACCTTATCTTGATGATCAAGTTCAACAAAGGATCAAACAAACGTAGTCAAGTATCAGAGCTAAAGAATTTTCTACAGTATTTTCGACGAAAACAATCCAAATCAGCCTTTCATAATGAGTGCAGCAGAGGAATNAGAGAGAGAGAGAGAGAGAGTCCTAAATCGCTGGTTGACCTCGTCGTTTGCATCGACCATTATTCAGGCGCCCATGGCTGCTTCTGCAGCAGGATTCTTGACAGAAACAGGGTAGACATCAAAATCAAAACTTTTTCACCAAATCTGGGCTGCATTCACCTTATCTTGATGATCAAGTTCAACAAAGGATCAAACAAACGTAGTCAAGTATCAGAGCTAAAGAATTTTCTACAGTATTTTCGACGAAAACAATCCAAATCAGCCTTTCATAATGAGTGCAGCAGAGGAATTGGCCATAGATAAAGCTCGGTGTTTACAGAGAGCAGAGTCACTGGCTAAGAAGAAGATGAGTAGCAGAAGAACCCGAAACCAAACGCAGGAACTGGAATAGAGGAAGTCAACGCAACATTAGGAGTTTTCTGAGCTTTCTGGCATTCTTCGTGCCTTAAAAGTTTGATAATTCCAAAGATCACGATACGATTTATCTACAATGTATGAAGCTAGATGGCAACAACTTCAGATTAAAGCTGCTTCTGCGGCATGTTTGAAGCTCAAAGATCGATACTTTTTTCAATTCTATTCCTCAAAATCCTTTTTCCTCGATCCGGAGTTTTCTGAGCTTTCCGGCAAGATGGCGCCGGCAAATAAACGAGCAAGTCTCAGACTTATACTCTTCTAAGCCAATACCCGGAGGAGAATGGGTCTTTCGGAGATATCAGAGCCTCGGAATGACAGCTAACGCCGACGGGAATGGTAAGAACTAGGAATAGGAGGATGACGAGCCATTTTCGGGCATTTTTTGTTCTTTTTTTCTGTCAAAAACACGGTAGAAATTGTAATTAAAACTGATCTCTCCGGCGAATTCTGCGTTTGAATCGTTCTACTGAAATTGCCTCACAAATAGGAGCTTCTTCTTCAGTCGGAACTTGGAAGAAGCAGTTGCCATCAACTGGCCTGTGGTTTTTGAGTTAAAGCTAATTTGGCATGATGTTCTTCAACTTTCTACTCCCGCCGGAGACGTGTCAACCGAGAGTTACTCCGATGAGGTTGTTTCCGCTCACCCCAAAACCTGTTGAAGACCTCAGATCTATAGGCGTATTTCCTCAGGCAGCTGGTTTTGGCCCCTCCATTGACAAGAAAGATACCAGTTCAAGGTAAATCATTTGTTGATCACCTGATTAAACCGTTTGTCCGCGATATTGAACTGATCATGGTTGAATATATTGAACAGTGGGACCGAACGGGCTCAAATGACCGTTTTCTACGGCGGGAAAGTGATCGTTTTAGATAATTTTCCGGCCGACAAGGCAAGTTATAGACTTTGAAGAAGACTCATCAATGGCGGGCAAAACCTAAATTTAAACCTTAGACGAGAGCTTGACTCCACCTGCAAACAGTGAGCCTAAGATCAACACGTGTGGCTGGGATAGTAATTATTAATCACATGATGAACCTCGTATTACATCGAAGAAACGCGAATGTGAATTCTTCGCAAAAAAAAAAACTGGATAATCTTGCACAGCAAAAAAGAATTGATTAACGGAGTAAGGATGTCCGATTTAAAATTTGGATCTTCCCTCTTCCGCCTTCGTGATAGCGTTCAGAAATTCCACAGAAATGATTCTTGGTTAATCATTCCTTCCAAAAAATCTTCGGAATACCCTGTTTCGGGCAAAAATTTTGAGTAAAGATCGTCGAAAAACATGTCGCACTCCGGAAATGAATCGAGATTCAAGCCGCTGCTGCTCGATTCGATCGAGCTGTCGAGATTCCAGAATGAATTATCGGTTCTTGATTCAGATAGAGAGGAGGAGTAATCAGGGGAGGGAGAAGAGTCTGAATGCGTATTCGGAAGCTCCGAGTTGGCGAATTCCGCCGCCGCGGATTGGATTTCCGATGGGGTGAGTGAATGACCGCCGGCGATATTTGGTGGATTGTCGGGGAAATTGAACTTGGCACAGCTGCCGCGGAGGCAGAAAACGGCGGCGTCGAAAGCCCTGGCGGCCTTTACGGCGGAGTCGTAAGAGCCTAGCCATATTCGCTCGCGGCTGTTGGGTAGACGAATTTCGGAAATCCATTTTCCCCATTTTCTCTTCCGAACTCCTTTGTAGCCGGAATCGCTTCTCTCCGGAGACTTTCTGATCGTTGGCTTCACCATGAAAGGTTGGTTAGCGTAAATTAGTTTGACGGCGACTGGGATCCCGGTGGTTGCTCTGTCACCGGAGAGGAGGAAGACGGACCCGAGAATTACTCTGTGCTGGTCTGGAAATTTATACGGCGTTTTCTCGCGTTTGACTTTGGTCAACGCTTCTCGTGGCGCGTTGATGTTACAGCTCCACTCACACAGGCACAGATGAATTGGAGCCGTGTGAGGAAAGCCAAGTTATAAAAGCACGTGTTTAAATCGTGGCAAGAAAACATCCTCTTTTTCAGTTATTACTCTGCGCTCAGGTTATAATGACTCGTCCATAATATTGCATTATCTACTCGTCAATCACCCAAGGAGCACCATTGACAATTACACGACATCAAGTGTTATAAACAAATGAAAAATAAATGTTTAAAACATGTAGAAAAAAAGAGCAGCAGGCAATTCTACAAAGACATTGTTATTTTCTCTTTTTATCTCCCCCAAGGTTCTTTGTGCCATCTTATTCTAAATTTCATTATTTATTATGAATTATTATTATTTTCTTCCGTTTTTTATGTCCCCCGGTCGAATGATAATACGGAATTTCGAACAATCATGTCTAAATCGTCACGAACCAAACAAGAGATGAAAAGAACAGTAGAATATACGTGAAAAATTCAATGCATAAACAATCATAGTTGCTTAAATTCTGGTTGTTGACTTGTTTTCACTCTGTTTCTGTCTGTGGAATTCTTGTTTGCATTTTGCTTTGGTGTTCTAATGTCGTCTTTCATTAGAAATTCGGTTTTTTTAATGTTTGAAGTTCTTGATCCGATGAAGCCACTTTTTCATGTTTACTCCGATGAAGCTTGCTCCGATCGATAGCTTCAACTACTGGACATTTTGCCCAAGTGACTGGCCTTTGCTCTCTGTTCGTGATGTTTGAGGATGAAACGTGGCAATTATTGGTGGAAGGTGAAGTTGTGAGCTCTGATGGCAGTGAGAGGCTTGAACTGCCATCCGACTGCTCCGGCACCGCCGTGATCGCCGGCGAGTTTTCCCACCCCAACCCGCTGAAATACTCGAATACGCGATGTGAAATTCTCGGTCAAAAGCCCCTAAAAACGACACCGTTTGATGTTCCAGATCATATCAGGAAACGTCATTCCATTACTTTTAATTGCTCTGCTGCTGTCTTTTGCCTCTTGGACTTCGGAATTGCTCTATGTAAAGTTCTAATTGATTCGTAGTTGGCGTTGGAAGCTACGATTTCAGAACTTATTGTCTGTTTATTCTGCTATGGTTTGGGCCGTGTATGTTCTTGCAACTAAGTAAAAAATAGGGGTGAATACGGGTTGGGTTTAGGCTATTTTTTACCTACCCAAGGAGTTTTCAATTAGAATCCGGACCGGTTTAAATTTTAAATAAAAATAATATATATTTTATTATTTTAAAATTTAAAATATATCTAATTTTAAACATTTTTATTATCATTGGGTCGGTTTTCAGATTTCGAACCATTTTTCATATGTATTGATTGATTTTAACAGGTTTNGGGGTTCCGTTCCGTCGGGGGCTGGCATCGTCAGTCGCGGCCGCGGGGTTAGGGTTTCGGCGTCGGGGACTCGGGATTTCTTCGGAACTTGGGGGTCGGGGACTCGGGGGATCGAGAATTTCGTTAAGTTTAAAGTTTTAAACGTTCGGATTGACTATCGGATCACTCCCAATCCGATATGCGATCCGATCCGATAATCAATCCGAACATCGGATCAAAACAAAAAAAAACTCACCGATTACCTTTGCCTGATCCGACCGAATCCGATCCAATCCGATCGGATCGTCGGATTGGGTCGGATCCGCCCACCCCTAATCATAATAGTCTTCTTAGTCCTCTTTCAAGTAAGATTGGCCGCCTTTTGTTTCTCGGAATAACATTGTTACATCTCTTATTGCTTTCATTACAATATTCTTTACAGTCAGAATTTGAATGAATTTATTCTTGTCTTCATAGCCCAAAATGCATGACATCTGACAGGAGGAGAACTCTACTTATATACGACACAAATTATAAGAGATTGTGCATTTTTATTGGCACGAATTGTATTTTACAATAAACAGAATATTTAAACTTCCTTCTGGTCACAAGATCGGGTTCCTCAGCCATCATCGCGGTTGATCGTTGATATCGAACACCACACCCATATAATTTCATGTAAGCATGAATTGAATCCATTGCAAGAAAGATGCATGGTTGCCGGGAAATTGAGTTGGAGTTTTGGATCAAAATGTGGTTGAAATTGGATGGCAACTTCTTTATTAGGGCTGATCTGTCA
This sequence comes from Begonia fuchsioides, assembly GCA_003255005.1. Lineage (NCBI taxonomy): Eukaryota > Viridiplantae > Streptophyta > Magnoliopsida > Cucurbitales > Begoniaceae > Begonia > Begonia fuchsioides. The sequence goes on from QAOC01004746.1 coordinate 117,764, forward strand.
TCATATAGCTGGACTTTGACTCATTTGAAGAGATGGTGGGTGTTTATATTATTATATTTCTGACTGTCTACTTGAAAATAAACGATCCTTGCATTTCAAGCTTTGAAATTTATAAATCTTCGTTCTTGTGTTTGCAACGATAAATTTAGAGGACTTTGATTTCAAGACACGACCCTTAATCTCGAAATATTAACGTTGTAGTTGTGTTTACATTTTTGGGTAAATTTTTTATACTGGGTAGGAAAAGAACGATACAAATTAGAGAAGTATGTTGTATTTTTTCAAGCGACGTGAGATTGTACACTTTTAATTGATCGAAATAAGTATTCACAATCAACAAGATATCGACTGTTTATTGTTTTTAAGAGGCTGGATGTCATAATATCTCTCAAATATTAGGGGGATAACTAATTTATAAATTTAAAAATCCACGTGTTCTTTGATCGTGAATTTTCCCTCATTTTTCTCACGTTGCGAACGCTCATGGTTCCCCACAAGAATTTTCACGTGAAACTATTCTCTCTTTCCCATTTAGGTTTCCTCGTTAGAACTTTCATGGCTGCTTTCAGAATCCACCTCTGGTCGGGAAACTCAAAACAAACCACGCAGTTAGATGCGTAAAAACTGCTTCTCAAAACGACTTCGAAAAGCATTACAAAAGAACACATTTTGGATGGTTTGAGAAACAGTTTTTGTGACAGCAATTTTCAATCACTACAGACAAATCTACGAAACCAAATCTCTTATTCAGGCTTCTTTCCACGTTCAAAGAAGTTTCTTCTTCCGTTTCCGTGAAGTTTCCAAAAGTTTTTATGAAAAACTATTTTGACCGGGATTTTCATGCACGTTTGCATGATCTTGTGTCGATGGCAATGCTTCCCGCATCATCAAAGGCTCAGCTATCCTTTTGGCATTTCTTTATCTGAGCTAAATCACTTTTACCACAGTTATTAAGTTTGACTCCAACTTTTTCTTTTTTTTACTGTTCTTCTTCGTGGGAGCAAGCCATATGGGGGCCTTGTTCTTCAGTCGCAGTTCAACCAATTCTAGATTCTTGTCTAATTTTAGTTTTGAACAGAAAAAGGATGAGCCCGAATCAAATATTGAATCCATTTAATACATGCTATTATTTTTTTGATAAATAGTTTTTGAATTTTGACCCTTAACCCAAAATACAAGTTTTCAAACATGCAGTGTTCGAAAATGTATTATTTTAGCAGTATTATACTCCAGATTACAGTATTTTCGTTTGACCCCTTCAACGTTATTGCACTGAACACTGAAATTTATCTTAAATTACACCAAAAACCCAATGAAAACTAGAAACTATTGAAAAATAATTGTTTTTAGAGAAATTGATTTGTCGAACAACGTGAAAGCTTTCATTTCTATCCGCAAATACTGAAGTTTCTTCCCGACTTCCATTTCTTCATAAAAATATAATAAAAAACAGTATTTGACGATTATTTTCACAAAAAAGAACTTTTGAAAGCACATAGAAATTCAGAAGCCAGTTCAACAATCCAACGACAGGTATGAAGCAGAAGAAATTTCTCTATCATGCCGTCTTACTTTCGCTGGGCAACTTGAATATTGACGAGAAATCCCCTTTGAAATCTCCTCTCTCGTGCTTTATACATACAGCTTGGCAAATATCCATGCAAAAACCGCTATAAATAGCATAACCAAAGTCCTCATCATTTATCGAACTACAAATCCATCTCCTGTCTGCATTTGTTCTCTCTCAAAAGATTTCAATGGCCCCCGTTTACTCAAAAATAGCCATCATCGGTGCCGGAATAAGTGGAATAGCTGCTTCGAAACAGCTTGCTCATCATAATCCAATTGTGTTCGAGGCCACAGACTCCATTGGAGGAGTATGGAAGCACTGTTCTTACCAATCCACCAAGCTTCAGTCCATTCGTTGTGACTATGAATTCTCTGACTTTCCTTGGCCTGACCGTGATAACTCCAGCTTTCCTTCTCATACTGAGATCGTCGACTACTTGACCAACTACGCTACCTTTTTTGATGTTCTTAAGTTCGTGAGGTTCAATTCGAAGGTGGTCGAAATCCGGTTCACTAACAGCGATGGACAGGAAACTGCCGATCTCGGTGGAAAGATTGGAGATTATGGGAGTCTTTTGCCCGGCCGTCCGGTTTGGGAGGTGGCTGTTCAAACCTCCCCTTCTAACACCATCCAGGTTCTTATCTGAACTTAGCTAAACCTTTTAAGATTAGGGTTTTAGAAAACTAATCGTTTGTACCGATTTGCAGTGGTACGCTTTTGAATTTGTTGTCGTCTGCATCGGAAAGTACGGAGACGTACCGAATATTCCGGCTCTCCCGCGTAACAAAGGGCCGGAGATATTTCACGGCAAGGTCCTGCACACGCTTGATTATTGCAAGCTTGATATGGACGAATGTGTTGAGCTTCTTCAAGACAAGAAGGTTGTCGTTGTCGGCTTCAAAAAGTCAGCTATTGATCTCGCTGTCGAATGCGCCGAGGCAAACCGAGGTAAGCCCATGAAAAAAACATGTTTGAAGTGTCTGATTATCGTCTAGCTTTTCAAGAAATCGGTCAGAAAATGTTCCGAAAATGGCGGCTTCTGAATTTGAGTTTTTCTTGGTTAACCATTGCAGGACCAGGTGGGCAACCATGCACGATGGTGGTGAGAACTTTGCACTGGACTGTCCCTCATTACTTGGTTTGGGGTTTGCCCTTCTTCTTGTTTTACTTCACAAGGTCTGCCCAGTTCTTCCATGAAAGGCCGAATCAAAGCTTCCTCAGAAACCTCTTCTGTCTACTCTCATCTCCACTGGTTCATCATCTTCTTCCCCTTAAGTGAAAACCCTAAATTTCTCCTTTTCTTCCGTCTAACTCACTCCAAATCTTCTTCTCTACAGAGACACGCAGTTTCCAAGTTCATCGAGTCCTACCTCGCATGGAAGCTCCCTCTGACAAAGTACGGCCTGAAACCGGACCACCCGTTTCTCGAGGACTTCGCCTCGTGTCAAATGGCTATCATGCCCGACAACTTCTTCTCCGAAGCCGACAAAGGAATGATTAAGTTCAAGAAAGCATCAAAATGGTGGTTTTGGGAAGGAGGAATTGAGTTCGAAGATAACGAAAGGGTTGAAGCAGACGTCGTCGTTCTCGCAACTGGTTTCGACGGGAAGAAGAAACTCAAATCCATTATCCCAGAACCTTTCCGTAGCTTCATAGAGTATTCTTCTGGAATGATGCCCTTATACAGGTACTTTCTTGAGATCATTCATAGCCCTAGTACAAGATCTTATGAAATATAAACTTTTTTTTTATTTCCATGGTAGGGGCACTGTAAATCCGATGATTCCGAACATGGCGTTTGTTGGGTATCTCGAGAGCGTGGCCAATCTGCACACTTCGGAGCTTCGAAGCATATGGCTAGCTAGGCTAGTGGATGAGAAGTTTAAGCTTCCCACCATAGAAAAGATGCTATTACAGATAAACGAGGAAATGGAAGTGATGAAGAGGACGACCAGGTTTTACAAAAGGCACTGCATTTCAACTTACAGCATCAATCACAGTGATGAAATCTGTGAAGAAATGGGGTGGGAATCATGGAGGAAGAAGAGCTGGTCTTCTGAAGTTTTCAGCCCCTATGGCAGTCAAGACTACAAGAACTGAGACTCATAATCCGACCGTCTACCATAACCTTTTCTTTTTTCTTCTGCATTCTTTTCTCAATTTTTTACATTATCAGAATAAACCCACCAAATAAAGGAAAAAACAATTCAAAGGTGAAGAACAATAAGTGTAATACATCATTTTAACTTCAATACAACTGCTCTATTTGTTTATGGCATCAAAAGAGTAAACTTTTCATACAATCAAGACAGAAGTAGCTCCAAGATTTGATCTTTTTTTCGTGAATTTCTGCCACTGATTCTTTGAAAGATGTACAAATAGAAGGAGAAGGGTACGCTAAAAAAGCAAAAACACGACCAGAAACGAAACAAGCAACATAGAGTAGATTCGAACGGGAGATGATAAAATCCAAATTGCCAGATTACAATATTCATCGTTTCAAAATACAAAAAACACAGCTTTTAGGTCAAGAGCTTCGTGTTATCTGATGTTGATTCGAAGGGTGGCGATGACTCAGAAATATCCATCTGATCATGGGGAGTGGTGTCGATTTTCAAATCTTTGACTCAACTTTCTGTCCCTTTGACCAAGTCATTTGGAATGTCTGAAACCCTACGTCATCGGAGTTGGTTTCGGATCATCGTCATCATCAGAAGCTTTGAAGTTTAATATTTAACCTAATATAACCAGGGGGGAAAATTGAAAATGTAATTAATCAGAAGAGGAGGGGCAAGGTCGTCTTTCGAATCAATCCCTAACCCTAAAGAAAGCCAATTTGTCGTTCTGTTCTCGGATGCCAGCCAGAGGGAACTCCCGAGTGTGAGAATTTGTAGGCGACGAAAAGCCATCGAAACGATGGGAAAAGAAATCCTTAGCAAGAATCAACAGCAGCAGCTGCCGCAGCAAACGTCGTACACGGTGGAGCAAATGGTTGCCGTCAATCCTTACAACCCTGACATTCTTTCTGATCTCGAAAACTACGTTAACGAGCAGGTATTTCTCTCTCTCTCTCTCTCGAAATTAAATCAGTACCGAATTCCTCTTGATCATCTCATCTTCGTATGGTTTACTAGGTTGCATCTCAATCATACAGTCTGGACGCGAATCTATGCCTTCTTCGCCTATATCAGGTTCAACTTCCTATAGTTCCTTAATTCGCTCTGTTGATGTTCGTGATATGTAGAGCACTAATTGGAAGCTTTTTCTTCCTTTTGCAGTTTGAGCCGGAGCGAATGAGTACACAGATAGTTGCGCGCATTCTTGTTAAGGTTGATGAACTCTCTTTGTTTTCCCCTTTCAAATATAAGGTGAGGCTGAATCTTGAAATGCTTCCTTACTTGGTTCTGCTGTGATCAGGCATTGATGGCGATGCCAGCTCCTGATTTCAGTCTCTGCCTCTTTTTGATTCCTGAAAGAGTGGTACCGTCTTTTTTATTTCATCTGTATCAAGTTCTTAGTTATGGCTTTCATCCCCTGCGTACTTGTTCAAGTTTTTGGCGTTATTACTGATTCTATATTTGGTTTTCAGCTTTTCCATAATTGTTCTAGTTTTGTTATCAGTCCTGATTCTATATATATTATACTTCTGATGATTATGCAAATTGTATTTCTTGGGTTTTATTGTTTGATGTGATAATCAGCAAATGGAAGAGCAGTTCAAGATTTTGATTGTTCTCTCACACTACTTGGAGGTTGGCCTCTATCCTATTCCACTGCTCCCTTCTTCCCAATAATTAAATGTTTATGGAACACACAAGTTATTGATACGTTTCTCATGCATTAGACTGGACGGTTTCAACAATTCTGGGATGAAGCTGCTAAGAGCCGGAATATATTGGAAGTTGTGCCAGGTAAATGTCTGAAACTACCAACATTGCGTTTTTCTGTAGTTTATATTCACTTTTAGTACTAAAAAAGAAGGAAAAAATTGGCTTTTAGTCTCCCATTTGTTCATTTCCAGTTACTCTGATCAGAGATACCAAATTTCTTTAACACTTGGAAGGGAGTATGCCGCCATTTTTTTTACAGCCAGTATACCTTTATTGACTAATTTATTTGCAGGTTTCGAGCAATCCATCCAAGTCTATGCAATTCACGTACTTTCCTTGACCTATCAAAGGATCCCGAGGCCTGTACTTGCTGAGGTATATTTCTGAGTATGATTTGTAGGTTTTTGATTGGGATTTTCTACTTGAGTTTACAATGGATTGTCCAATACAAGAGGCATTGAAATTTGGCAGGCGGTGAATATCGAGGGTCCATCTCTAGACAAGTTCCTCGAGCACCAGGCCGCAAACTGTGGTTGGATTCTTGAAAAAGGTCAAGGGAAGAACCAACTCATTATCTTACCTCGCAACGAATACAATCATCCGGAACTGAAGAAGAATTCTGAAGATAACATCCAATTAGAACTAGTCACCCGAATTTTCCCAATTCTCGGATGATATTAGTTCGTGGGTGATATTGTCATGCTCGATTTCGCTCTTTTATCAAGTAATACTTGTGTTATTTTCTTAATTCGGTAGGATCGGTGTCCAAATTTTCCTCTACTGCCTAATTTATATGGTTTTGGAGTTTGGCATTTGTAGAATTTGATATTGATGTTTTATGCTAAGTTCATGCATCTTTTGATCCGTCTTTAGCCGTGTGTACATCCATCAAGGGTTCTCGCTTGGATAATAGCTTGCAGGGAAGGGTATAATGGGAATGTTAGGATAGTTACAAGTGGAGGTAGACACAAGCTGGTCCGGACTGGTTTTATCTTGAATAGTATAGAAACTCATGATTTTGAATTTTTAGAACTGACACCAGAATTAATGGTTTCGGTTCTATTTCGGTTTAAATTCGGTTTTATTTTAAATTAAAAAATATATATAATATAATAGTAAAAAAATATATTTTTAATTATGTTTAAGTTGGGTTTTAAGTAATTAAATTGATTTATAACTAATTTTAAGATTTATATCGGATTTTATTAGAATTTGTGTCAAATTTTATTCGATTTTAGAATTTTTTTTATCTACAATCTCAGTTTTGGTTTTATAGTTTTTTACTTTTCAAAATCGACACAGGCTCATAAGTCATTTAAAATTAGAATAAAGATCAGATTAAAATTGACGATTCTAGTCGGATGGATGATTCTGGCTTGATTTTGTCCTAAGTTTAGTTATGAGAGAAATGAGTTTAGCCTACTAGTGAAGGAGTGTGTTACGTTTCAAATTTCCAGCGTCACTGGAATATGTGAAATCACTTTTCTAAAGTTTTTATTTTTCAATTAAAGTTATTTATTTATTTTATTAAGGCGAGGGCAAATCAGTAAATAAATGAGTGGGCCGGTTGGGGGTTGGTCTGGGTTGGGTCTAGAAATCTCCGGCTTAGTTATGCCCAGTTGCTGATTGCTTCGGATTAAGGATCTCTCCTCGTTCCTATCTTCTCTAAATCGTCGTCTTCTTATTTGGAATTCTGAGAACTCGAAATTGAAGTCCTGATTCCGTTCGTTTTCCCATTCGATTACCGCTGCTCCAATTTCAGGGCAACGATGCTTTCTATAGGGTCTGTTTCTCTTTTTCATTGGTCGATGGGAAAACCCTAGACCATTCCATCTTCTTTTTCGAGCCCTACTGCGAAGTTTTTTATTTTCGGCTCGCTATTTTTCTGATTGTTAATTTTTTTTGTTACGACATACTGCTGATAGTTTAGCTTCTGGAGCTTTTTTCGATTCCTTTTCTGTATTTAGAGCTCCTAAATTTATTATTAGAATCTGGAGGTGATCGTATTTTTTTTTTCATTTTTTAATACCATTAATTTATCTATGTATGTTTATATACGGTAAAATTTTCATTTTTCTTCACTTTACAGACTTGAAAAGGAGGATAGCAAAGTGCAGTGTGCGGCGGCTGATAATAAAATCACCTCAAACTTCGTACATGATTACTCAGTTAGGTTTCCTTTAGAAGATTCAATTGATGAAGGATACGATTCGAGTGATGATTGTTGCAACTATGTGCAAAATCATTATCCTCCCGAGGTAAACTTGAAGAATGTGTTGGGTGGGATGCTTGCAATTCTTACTGGACGGAACAAATCTTTTAGTGGTACTGCAAACACTAAATCTCCGAGCTCGAATTTGTCATTCATGGGTTCTGAAGAAAATGGAGATACCTTCTTGCACTCCTCAGTTTACATACCTAGTGCTCCACCTCTTCTCGGACCAAATGGGATTAATTACAGTGCTTATAAGGATGTTTTGGAAGCAGATCCTCCAGAGTGGCTTCCAGACAGCTCTGCTAGCTTTTGCATGCAGTGTTCTGCACCTTTTACAGCTCTTACTCGCGGTCGTCATCATTGTCGCTTCTGTGGAGCGGTTTTCTGTCGAGTGTGTACCAAGGGAAGGTGTTTGTTGCCTGTTAAGTTCAGAGAAAGAAATCCACAGAGGGTATGTGATGCTTGCTATGACAGATTAGATCCTTTGCAGAGTATCCTTATAAACAGCATTAGCAATGCTGTGCAAGCAGCCAAACATGACGTGATAGACTGGACTTGTGGGAGAGGGTGGTTTAATCTTCCTGTCGGATTGTCCATGGAGTATGAGATATACAAAGCGGCTAATACCTTGAGAAGCTATAGTCAGGTATATTTTTTTTAATTAGTCCAAGCTGACGAGGATGGGTGCTCTCTTCTGTTTCTTTATTATCATTTTTTTGGTTTTTTTATCCCCAAGATATGTTGGAAGAATTCTGATTTTAACGCTCCGCTTGGTGGACTTCTTATCAGCCTCGTGATAACAAATAAACAATTTATTATAAATGGTTTGATAGGTGGCTGTGTCAAATCCTGAGAGATCTATACCATTAGCTGTTCTCAAAGAAGCCAAAGGCCTAGCTATTTTAACTGTGGCTAAAGCTGGGGTTATGCTTTCGTACAAACTTGGCACTGGTTTGGTGATTGCCCAAAGGTCAGATAAGACATGGTCTGCCCCTTCAGCTATAATCTCTGCTGGCTTAGGCTGGGGAGCCCAGGTAACTAAATCCTCAATTTGGCAAAAATAAGATTGAATTAATTTTTAATATGCAAATGTTTATTTAGGAAATTATGCAAATGTTTTGTCACTTCCTAATCTCACCTTTCAATTTTTTAATATTTATTCACATGCTCTAATTTATGTTCCAGATTGGAGGTGAACTCATGGACTTCATAATTGTGCTTCATGATGCGAAGGCTGTGAAAACCTTTTGTAGTTGGATGCACTTTTCTGTTGGTGCTGGGTGTAGTGCTGCTGCAGGTCCTATTGGGAGAGTTCTGGAAGCTGATATACGTGCTGGTGATAGAGGTTCAGGCATGTGCTACACGTATAGCCGGAGTAAAGGTATAATATTGTGATTGTTTTCATGCTGGTTTTTTTCTTCTTCTAGGAAGTTCTAAGATTAGATATTCTTATGTTGAGTATAAGCTCTCTGTGTGGACATGATTGCCAACATTTAATGGCATGCCTTTTTTTTGGAAATATTATTGACTGTAATTTCTTGAGATTAGGTATCCCTTGCTGATCACATGATTTTCCTCTTATTCGGATAAAATCATTTCATATGTTAGCGATCCATAATTTTACTTTTCGTCTATTGCTTTGGATCTAATCAAACTTGATTGTTGCAATTTTCTTATCATGTCAAAGTTTCCCATGAAGGGATTTAGCTTTTCTAAATGTTTATATTCATCTTTTTGATGATTGAGACATTTGAGCTTAACTCCTGCATCTGGTACTCAGGCAAATATTTTTTCGGGTCTCATGAGCTTACAGCTTGAGAGAGGTTGAATTCGGTCTTAGGTCTTCACATTGCTTTCAATAACTTATTGTTAAAAATTGATGCAGTTTCGAGTTTATTGTTGAAACTCTCATCTAGTCTCAACTAATTGCTTCGGTTTCTGTTTGTTGGTACCTGAAATTTATACAGGAGCATTCGTGGGAGTGTCATTAGAAGGGAACCTAGTTGCAACACGAATGGACATGAATTTAAGGTTCTATGGCGATCCCTATATCACAACGTCCGACATTCTGCTTGGGACGGTCGAGAGTCCAAAAGCTGCAGAACCGCTCTATGCAGCGCTAGAAGAGCTCTATGCCAATCTTTAGTATGGACTTTGTTTATGTACACAAGCATCTCTGCCGTGAACTTGAAAACTCTCCCTCTCTCTCTGTCAGTGTACAGAAAATATGAAATGATGTCATTTGATCTCTCATACATGTAGATGTCGTTAACTTGTGAATGTATTCGTGGTCTGTACATTTATGTAACTAAATCTCAAAGCCTGTTATTGTTGGAATTGAAGAACTGCATCATGGGTTTCTGCATTTTCAGATTTTGAACATCGTCAGTTGCTCAATTATCTCCTCTTTTAGCAGTATTTGTCACTGAGTCTTTCTTTTTTCCTGTAATGTTAAGCTTGCATTGCCTCTTGAAGAATCGATTTATCAATGTACTTCATTTCATTCTTCTTAGTGTATTTGATTGTACATAAACTCAAACCATTTATCAGCTAATAATAGATGTAATTAATATAATAAATTATAAATAACTAATTTATTATATTAGGGTTGTGACGGATCAGAATCTCAGACTGCAAAGTAGATACATTTCAACGTTTTCTGAAACGAGGTATTAACACTCACCTCATTTGTCTGTGCGCCTTAAAATGCCTCTTCTTCAAACCAAGCCTTGATTAATTCAGATATCATTTGCTTGATTTTTGACCGAAAATGGAAGAATTGAAAGCCAGTTGTTCAAGTCTTAGTTGAATATTAATTTATCCACGCTGAATAGAAAAAAATGTGAACTCGACTAAGACCAAAGCCAGATCCAAGTTCCAACACCGGTTTTAGCAGTTGATTTACTTACAAAATTGAAAGCCATTTTTTCAAATCTTAGTTGAAATATTAATTTATCCACACTTAATCGAAAAAAAAAGTGAACTTGACTAAGACCAAAAGCCAGATCCATCATCATTTTTAGCAGTCGGTTTACTTAAGTAGTCTAGAAATTAGAACGCCCATAATGGGAAAAAATGTCATTTTGTCATGCTCCAAGTTATGACAAGATTTGAAGATCTCACGAGATTTGAGAGAATACCTTACATAAGATTATCAAGTTGCGCTTGTAAATCCTGAGCAGACACCAAATTAATGGCTCCTATTTCTTCAGTTGAGTACTCAGCTTTTAGAAGGCTTTGCACTTGGAAATGAGCTTCTAGAATATTTGTTCTGAAATATAAAATAGAGCAACATAAGTCAAATGATAGCGAGGAAAGCATCGCACTTGAATTGTAGAGAATCACTTGATATATAACATCGAGATATGCAAATGTGTTGCAAAAAAAGCTTGCTTACTTTATAGGCTTGAAAAGTATGATTCTGGTAGATGGATTCTGAAGATAAAGTTTCATCTTTGCGAGAACAACGGGTAAGTCTTGTTGGATTGCACTACTTACCTGTTCCAAAGTTTTCAGAATAAGATCGAGGAATTGATCAACTATCAAGAGCTTGTTTTTATTAAATAAAAAAACAATTTGAAGTTTAATATTTCGTAGAAAATTTTCATGTGTATTGCATACGTCATTGGGTAATCATATTGACGTTCATTTTTGTCAAATGGATACCTTTTGAACAAGTTCGGCCACCTTTTCTGGAGCCGCAAATGCTTGATCCCTGAGTGGTTTTGCCATGCTCGACTCTAACCTCGGGTTTGGGTTGCTGGAGGATAAAGCGACTTTCACAGCAGTAACCTATTTTAAGTAACAAATGGAGAAATTCTTATGCATGAAGAAACATGTGCAAGACTAATTATTTGGTGCTTTAAGTAAGCATGGGAAACTAGCCTCAAACTGTGTATTACAAGTGTTATCAAAGTGCATGATAATCGATAAATAAAATAGCACCACTAGAAAAATGGTCATGCCAAGTGCCCATGAAACCAAGAAAAAAAAACTACTAAAATTAGTTCTCATGCATTAGGGGGCTGTGAAAATGCTGAAAATAATTATCAGAGAAAGCTTTCAGATTTATCTGAAATTGGCTGATCAAGCTTGCATGATTTATTTGACTGCTTTTAATTTTCACGATCTGGAAATTGAATTTCTTCCCTTTTTCTTTGCGCAAGAATGGGTTAATTACAAACCTTGGTCACAAATGAAAGCATTGGATCCACAACAAGCTTAGTAACTGACATGATGAATTCCTCACAAGTTGCTTTTAGGCTTTTCTCCAGTTCCTACAAGAAAACAACCCCAGTCTATCCATAAGGTAGTTACAAAAGTTGAAGTGTTAACTCATTAGAAAAATATGTAACAGAATATGAAAAATCTGATAATTCACTCTTTCAATAAGACATATTCGGCAACCTGACTTTCATGCAGCTTGATAAGAAAAAAGTTTAGCATGAGCTATGAAAGAAGACTAACCCACTCTGATTTGTCGCTAAGTCTAGGAATCGTTTGCAGTGTACAACAGTGTAAAAACTAGATTTTGATTGTCTTGCTAAAAAAGTGGTAAAGTATTGCTCAAATACAGATGTACTCATCACCGCTATGGGGCATATAAATTTCATTCAAAATAAATATCAAGATGCAAAAAAGAATAATTTACTTTTTTTGCATCTATTTGATTCTCCAAGACTCTGGGAGACAGTGTCCTCGCTAGGGAAGTTGATCTAGACCAATCGAACAGGGAAGCTTGACCTCCAAGAATCCTTCTAACGTGGTCCTGGCATTGGAAAAGTCAATAAGAACATAGAGTAAAATGAATGAAGTGAATTGCAATAGTTAAAGATTACTAGACATCGAGCAATAAAATAAAATATATAAGGTACACGAGAAAAGTTTACTCTTAATTTCGATGTCACTTACCAGTAAGTGAGAGAAATCAAGTTCCTTGTGCGTCACCAAAAACTCAATTTCAAAAGGTGCAATCTGTGCAGCCAAAATCGATAAATGAAATGAGAACTTCCAATTAACCAAGGAAACAATAGAAAAAAATAGACCAGGAGGTCACCTGCTCCCTTAGGATGAGAAGATTCTTAATGAGGAAAAGTTGTCCATCCATTAGTGATGATCTTTTTATAATGAGTTTGCTGGCTTTCTGTGACCAAGATATTAAAAAAATGAGAATTGGGGTAAAAGAGAAAAATAAAAGTTCACTGATTCTACTTTGCGTGCGTGCAAATTAAAGCAGAGTAAGAAATTAACAGAAAAATAACAATTACAACACAAACAATTACAGATATAAGTTAAAACAGCATAATGAAATTATAAAATACAGCTAAAGTAATAACGACCATTTTTCTTTATATTTACAAGCAATACAAGTAATAGTTACTCACTTGAATGCTTATAGAACAAACTTCCACTGCTTCCTGATTTGAATAAAATAGACAACGAGTTGAGAAAATAAAATATGAAGGCTTTATTCTTTAGATGAGCATTTGAGAGAACGAATAATATGTACCTGTGCCAAACCAGTGAAAACTGAAGGTTCTAAACAATGGTACATCTTTGAAAGACATGATAGAGTTTTCTCTAGAGGTGGGTACCAAGTTTTAAAGGCATATTGATTTTCATCAGCCTGCAACAGAAAATATTACAAGGAAATTAAAAAAAAACTTGAGGAACCAGGCATCACTAGAGTATACCTTTTTATATATCTACTTAAATTCTCAAACACAGCATGTATAGCATATTCAACTGAAAGTGTAAAAGAACTCGAACTGCTATGACAACCATGATTAGCTTACAATAGAATGGAAAATTGAGCAACCACTTTTCTATTTCGGTAGACGAGTGTTTGGCTTAGAGAAGGCTAGTAAGTTCATATTCGACTTCCTTGATCTTATAGTTTTCAAATTCTAAATACCCTAATAAAGACTTGCAAAAAAAATATAGCTCTAGATTTTTGTTATTGGAATAATGGCTTTAAGAAAGTCTTAGGTTGTCCCCACAAGAACCTAACGGTTACTAGGGTGTAATGTTCATGTCATAAAAAGCAGCCCTAGTTTAATTGAGGACCACAGAAAAGCTAATTAGGATAAAAAGAAGCCCTGGAATTTTCTAAGCGCTGTAAAGGCATACCCATCTGATTGAATGATAATAATCAAAGAGTTTGAGAACGATACAAAAAATATACAACCACAACCACCCACCATGAAACAAGATTAGAAAATTCAAAAACCTGGTGTAATCCAAATTCCATAAAGACGGACATGTCCTTCAAAATTACCATATGAAAATTATGTGAATGGGAAGTTGAACCAAGAGAGGCTGTGAACGTAAATTCAAAACTTGCAACTCACCGAAGCAGTTTCTGGATTTTTCTCTGCATATTGCTCCAACTTTGCCGGATAATTTAAGTCTTCATCAAATGGAACATAGTTGGCAATCTACGGTAGGAAAAAAAACTATAAATCTTACATAAAAAAGAACTATAAAAGTCAAAGTTTAGATACCACAGACAAAGTTAGATAAGAAAATTTTCAATGGTTTTTGAGACATAATCAAAAGACAAATTCTTGGAAGCATAGAATACACAATCAACTAAGAAGTTTAAAATCTTGGAAGCATAGAAAAAATATTTTAAGAATTAAAATCTTGGGAAACTCCATCACACTATATTTTTCAAGCCTTCTAGCTCTCCTATGGAAGAAGGTTAAGAGTAAGACTAAGATGGACATAGTCTTCAGTTTCTATTAGGACGTTGAATTCTACACTCTTCAAATAAGTATTTTATTTGAATTTCACTCTCTTTTTATGTGGTTTGGGTGTAAGGTGATTATAAGCTATCTAAACACTATCATATTCCCTTTTACTTGATGCAAAAGCATCTCGCCGTGTCCATGAAAGGAGATCCTCAGAGTAAGGCCCAAAATTTGCTGGTATCAGAGAGTGTGCTCTTTAGTTAGTTAGTATGATTAGCTGAATCTTTCTCACTAGTTACAACCTTTAAGAAAATAGCAAGAGTTGACCTACCTCACTTTTACAACCTTTAAGGTGGAGATCCAAAATGACAGACACATCACCAGTGTCAAAGAATAATCAAAATGTGTGGAAAAATATAGTTCTAAGTAGAGTTATTAATCAAAACCAAATGGGAGATCTGGCACAGTTAAAAAGTGAGAGAGCACAGATGAAGACAGTGATACAATCGACTGACACTGTAGTACTAAAATACCTCATCATGTATATGTGTTCGAGCGCGAAAAGTAAGCCGCTCATGAACATCTGCCAGAATCCTTTGAAGTGTAGGTCGTAATCCAGCTAATGATTCACCCTGTCGATTTAATTGTTCACCTAGAACGTCAACTTTAAGAATGCCCACAAGTTCGCAAAGAAAATCGATGTTTGTTTCATGAATAAGTCTAGGTCGCAATGTGTCATATAAGAATGAGGACCTGCACCATCAACTCATTAGAGTTCAAAAGTTGTTCCATTTGAGGCTCAGCAAAGCATAGAATCATGTACAAAAAGTAATCATAACTATTTCAAAGAAAAGCAAAAAATAAAAATTGAGAGAACCAAACAGCCATGCAGAGCAGAAAGGTTTCAGCATTTCCCCAAACATGGCCATAGGTCAATCTTAACTGAATCAAAACAAAAATAGGAAAAGACTCCTTTAAGACTAGTCATTTTGTGGAGTCTAACTTCTGTTAAATTAGTCAGCTAATCCTCTTGTACAACTCTGGATAAAACTATGATTCTTCACCAGATGATTCATTCAGAAAAAAAAAGATAAAAAAGCTCCTACTGAAAGAAAACATCTTTATTAATCATACTATAACTTTAATGGCATTGAAAATCTAGGGTGAGATAGTGTATTTGCCAAAAAAGGTAACATGTTAGGAAACTTACAGGGGATCTATCAGAGGTGCTAAGTTTGAAACATCCTCCACAGAAGATGGAAAGAAATGGTCAAAGAGTTGTTGCTCAAGCTGACAAACCTGTGAGCCATAGAAGCAGGAAGACAGTATTTGATAGCTATAAATTGCATGGTGTGGAACTGTCCGAATACACAATCAACTAAGAAAAATAAAATAAACAAAGAAAATTGTTTTTCAATAAAAATAAAGGCAAAAGGTTATCTGTTAAGAAAAAATACACGTATTACTCCTAGTATGACATCCTACAGATCATGTAGTTCCCGTCAATTATGTCTACTAAATTATTGCTACTCATACGTTTATAAGAAAAAACTTTCAAAGCTAATACATCATTCCAGGTTTGCAAAAGATGAGAAAAACCAATTACCAAAAGAAAGCTCACATAACAAACCAGCTTGAAATAAATAAAGATTACCTGTAACAGATATGCACATCCAGATCTAGCCAATGACGGGAGGGCATCTTTCTTGGCAAAATCCTTTATCCTTTGATAAACTATGTTCCTTATCTAAACAGTACTCGATAAAGAGAAACTAGATTATATATAAACTCATTATTAACTGGATAAACAAGCAGAAACAATAAAGAAAAGAGTAACTAGCACACCAATGAAAGTCGTTGTTCACAATACAATCGCTGGCAATCCACAAGGATTTGTGCATATTCTTTCCTTGTTTTTCTACTTTCGATCTCCTCCAAAACTTTTCTAAGCTGAAAATAATAGCAATAGTAATTTATTTCTACAAAAGCTATCTTGTTCACCAAGTGAAAAAGTTTTCCAATAATTATCCTGGTTGCTCCCTTAACGCACATAATCTTCTTAAATATGCATTTGAACCAAAAAGAGAAACTAACCTCATTGGCTGCTGCCTTAAAGCGCACATAAAAAACAGATGCCTCTACACCCTCAGAGACAGAAGCTTTACTGGCACCACTGCTCTGGATCGCTGCTTGAACCTATTGAAGAAAACAACAGATAATTGCATTGGTACCAAAGTGCTTCTAGGGAGGGGATTGAATTCATGAGCGTGATTCTGTGGGTTGTGCACTCATGTGGCTGTCCTAATATTTTTGCTCTTCGAATGTTAAATCACCTGAGCAGAAGCACTTTTGAGAACAGCAGATACGTGAAAGCGGATTAAGCCCAGAGCACGGGACTGTCAAATACAAAACTATTTAGATTCAGGAAGTTAAAAACACTATTCTTACATGGACGCTTTATCCAACGAAAAAATAATAATTTACTTTGGTTTAGACATTAATTATTCAACTAGTTGATCAGGCATTAGCTTTTATGTACCTGGAGTTGTCGAAATTTGAGCAGGTAAACACTTGATTCTGCATAATGTGGATTGTTTTCGACAAACCTTAAATTGGCAAACAAAACAGAATTATCTAAAATGTTCAACCTATGTAAAGGATAGTTTCTTAATTAAATTGATGACAAATATTGATTACAAACTATTTACTTACAATATGCAATCATCAAGCCTTTTCAGCATGGGAAAGAAGTTTTCATTTCCAATACTCGTGTTGGGGGAATAAAAACTGGCTGTAATCTGCAAAATATGTTTCAAAAAAAAAAATGCTCACTTTCAAATACTCAATTATGTATTCATACAAAAATACTACTACACACAGAAAATTCTACTTAACTTTTGCAATATTTATAATGGACCTAAAGGTTTAATTTGGTTTGAATGGTTTAATTTGGTTTGAATTCACGGCTCTAAAGCTACTATTGTTAGGATCAGACTCAAGTTGTTTATCCTGGGATCGGGTAACCATCTCTCTTCCGGCCATAGGGAGATATGGTTAGGAAGAAGAGAAGAAATAATTAACCATCTCGTAGACTGGTGGAAATTCTAAACGGGCTCGTATAACAGGCTTGTTTCCCTAGCCCGAAAACGTGACATAAGGTCTCGTGAGGTCTGGATCCGCTATCGGTTGATGGGCCCATGAGATGGTTTGATCGACGAATCCTGGACTACGCAGTTGTTGCACAAGATGATGGTTAGACCGAAAAACACCATTCGGCCCGGGAATGATCCCACCAAAAGTCGGTGGAATTACTTCTGTTAATGGCCATGGTGCAGAGGCCGTCAACGCTAATGATTTCGATGCTAGAGCTTGCTGCGAGTTCCAATTGATTGGCAATGAGGATGCAGAGGGAACGACCGAGGTGGGTACAACGGAACCCGACCAAGTATGCGCGGCAGGGGCGGCGCATGTGGGATCAGCGCCAGGACGGCGTTCGTTGTGGAAAACGGTGGCGCGATCAGCGCGCCTCGAGCCGGTCCAACGGAGGAAGCGGGCGCATACGACGACGTTGCGGCTACGGGTGCAGACGGCGACGCTGTTGCGGCAGTTGAGGGCGACAGTGATGCGGCGGCGGCGGCTGCGGGCAACGATGTTGTGGCGGCGGGCGAATTTCTGAGGTGAGATATAAGGATCTCGTGATTTATTTGGGATTGTTCCAATAATTGCAGCATACGTTGTAGAATCGAAAGCATCGGTGATGATTCCTCTCCCACAACAGAAACGACTGGAGAATGAGATTCGGGTTCAGATGAGGGGTCTGACTCTGATACCAAATTGTTAGGATCGGACTCAGGTTGTTTACCGTGAGATCGGGTAATCATCCATCTTCCGGCGATAGAGAGATAAAGTTAGGAAGAAGAGAAGAAATAATTAAAAGAGATACTTGATTGATTGATGTCAAACCATAAGGACTAAGACCTCTTGAAATAGACTCAATAGACCTACCTGACTAGACTAAGATAAGACTTATTTCTTAGACTAAGATAAAACTTATCTCTTAGACTAGGATAAGACTAACAAAGATAAAACTTATTTCTTAGACTAAGATAAGACTAACTAAGATAAGACTAACATGAGAAAGTAGTCTCTTAGACTCCCTAAGCTCATCTACTATTTTTCTACGAAAGCATCTGTAACAACAATATACTCTGTTCTAATGTACGCAACAATCCAATGGGCACGAGCTATACAACTTCACAACTCATTGAAACATTTTCTTGATCAAGATAGTCAATTCAAAGGTTCGATACTTAATATAAGTATTTGGCCAAATAATTAGCTTTCATTTTTCATAAAATAAATATTATAACTACAAAGTTTTTTACATAATATTTTTATAAAATTGGGAACATAAGTTTTAAATATATTTTATTCTCTAAAAAACATATTCATTACCCCCATGAAACATAATTACATAAATATGAAGATCTATTCAAAGACCTCTGGGAAATGTAGCAAAAACAGAAACTCTGTTACCCTTAAAACCATGCTGATCTTTGCAAGAAAGTTCAAAACATGGAAGTACGATATATTTGGTTATAAAGTCTTATAAAATAGAAAGTGCAATTAAAAGACAGATATGCAGATAATAGTACTTCAAAAGACCAAACCTTACATTCTCCAACTCCTCAAAGTAGTTAAGTTTAGTGCGAAGCGCCTCAGCAAACTCAATAAGCCTTTGCTTTTCCATTACCTGGAATAGAAATATGAAACTCAACAAACAAAAAAGAATAGATCAAACTAATCTATCCATAGAAATTGATAGGGATTTTTTTGAGTAATAAAGCCTGACATCATTTGAAAAACCTCCAAAATGTAAGAAATGAAAACCACTGATAGGAATGCATTCACTATCAGATATGTATGGAGTATTTCACCCTATGTAAAAATGTAAGAAATGAAAACCACTGATAGGAAAATACAGATTTATAACCCAAGTCAATCCTTTTACTAAAACTTTAAGGAAAATAAAAAAGACGGGAAGTTGCATGTCTAAAAGATTTAGTCTTAAATCTATCTTAAGAAAGTGATACACAGAAAAAAGGAAAGAAAGAGAAGTTGAATTTGCACCATTCTGTCACATGCATCATGAAGGGTTTTAGTCTTCGTTGCTACAGCACGATGTTGTAGCTGTAATTCATTAAATAAATCTAAAGTATCATCCACCTGCACAGCATAGAGTTCCCCAGTATTAAATTGCCTCTACAATGATCTATGACCATAATGTCTTCGAATATTTATGTAGCCATATCAAAAACAAAAAAAGTCTAGTTTCTAGTATAATATTGCATGCAAGATTATTGCCATTGGAGAGAAAAATGTTCAGTATTTTTTTTAGATTTAAAAGAAATCAACTATGAATTTGGTTTTAACATTTATCGATATCATCTTAATTTTCCCAAATTAAGTTACACAAACACACAAATAATCGGCGTGTCTTGAAAAATTAAAGTTGGTAATGTCATTAGCAATCCCACTCCTCGCTTGTGAAACACTCTAGAATATATTAGGAGTTGTTAACTCTTAATCAACTATAATGTATGCTAATGAATCAGCTCCAGCATTGAACACAAAAAGAATCCAGTACCCGATGAAGAATTTCTTCACATGTCTGTATGCGCTCCAATAGAGCATTCAAATAGTGGCAATACTTCTCCTCTGTCTAAAGAGAGCAAAAAGAAAGAAAAGTAAGAACATTTTCATAATTCATCCCTAAACAGAGAAGTAAAGATAATGCTAACCTCGGACTTCATAGTGGATTCAAGATCCGTAAACCATTTGTAAAACTGAAAAACCACGCCGAAATACATCATCTAAAGAGATGTCACCAGATTTTAATCGATTAAGTATAAGTAACTGTTACTGATGACAAAGTAGAAGTATTTGCAAAGTGATGATTCCCTCCGTAGAATTACGCAAAGAACTTAAAGAATGTATCAGCAGTTGAATGAATTGTTGAAATATCTCATTAATATTATATACAAATACTAGACTATTGTATTAAAACATCTATGTGGTTGGCAAGTTCAGTTTTAACATTTCGTTAAATTATTGGCGTGTAAATTTTTTAAAAATCAATAAAAATATACAGGTGACTAAAACTTGATCGATAATCTAAAATCTCACTGTCTAAATTTATTAAAAAATATTCAAAGAATTACACAAACTATTTTAAATCTTAGATAAGCCGGGAAAATATGAATAATTACAAATGATTTACCTGATTGGTATTGACCAACACAGCTTCGATAGCCCCGGAATCTTCAGAGGATTCAGTAGTGCGAATAGAGAGAACATTATCTTTTCCAGATGTATGATCATGTGCCTAGTATATTTTTTAAGATAGAAAATTGAGGAGAGCGTAAAACGAATGAGGATAATAATTTGATAATGAAGAGAAATTCCGTAACCCAATTAACAGGAAAAGGCCGCTCAGAAACAGCATGAGAGAGAGCTGTAATAGCTTCTTGTTGCTCTTCTGATAGAGGAGCACTCTGTTACGAAGAAATTGAAATTGAGAAATTAGCAACCAAATAAATCAACAAAACAGATCTGCACTAAATTACCCCAACCATAGAGGTATCTTATGTTTACATTCAAGATACGATCTATATCCCAAATGAGATCAATGGAAGAAGAAATGTGCGATCAAATCACAAGAACTGAAGGGAAAAAAGGAGTTCACATCAACACGGACGCAATGGAAGAAATGTAAAAAACCTGCTCCCACGTCGAAGCAAAGTTGTAACCTCTGGAAACTGGTCCAGACGCGAGAAGGTTTGGAGGAGCAGCCTTCGTCCCCATAGAGTTAAGACTTCTTCTCAGCTGCAGGAAGAACTGTTGGACAAAGCCAGAGGAAATTGATGAAGAAACCGAACTTTAAACCCACGGAACCGGATCTGCTGTCTGGGTTGGTCAGTCACAGCTGGGTCACCGTAGCAGGCCCGTGTCGAAGCCGGGCTCATGAATATATGCTAAACCGAAGATAATTCCGAGTAAATTTATATTTTTACTCTATAATCTTATTGTATATATTCATATTTTTTAATTAGTCTAAATAAATATTAATTTATATTTAATACATTAATTATATTTTTATTAGTCACAATATTTACTCCTCGGCATACAAAATAAAAATAATATTATTAGAATTATTCAAAATATTACACAAATATTGCAATTTAACCATTCTTTACTAGTCTTTTTACACACGGGTGGACACGGGTCGATCCGGCCCGGTTTTAACATAATTTTATTTTATATTTCAAAAAATTAAAATACAATAATAAAATATATTTTTTATTATATTTGAGTTGAATTTTAAGTAATTGAACAGATTTATAACTAATTTTAGGATTTTATCAGGATTTGGGTCGAATTTTGCTCGATTTTAAAAAAAAAATCGACTCACGGTCCCCGTTTCACTGTTTTTTACTCATAAAAACCGGCATTGTCCCATAAATCACAATTTTTCAAAAATTAGAATAAAGACCGGATTAAAACCAATGGTTTCGGTCCAATTTACAGTTTCGATCTGATTTTTCTCACTCCTACTGTTTCATGCGTATTATTTAGTTATCGTGATGCATCATACTCATTTTAGCGATGCGCCTGGATCTCACACGAGCCAACGCAAATCGTTTACATGCCTACCAATGAGCACGAGACGAGATGATTCTTCAAACCGTGAGGGAGTCGAGATCCTTACCGAAATGATTCAATATGTAAGGAATATATAGGAACATCGCAAAAATGTAAACCGAGCATCTTACACTCTACCCAAAAATGGCCTACGAAGAACATGACTAGCGAGGAATGTAAGAGAATCAATTGTTCAGTAACTTACGAAGAGCAGCCATTGACGCAGTCACCGCAAACTCTTCGCGAGTCAAGATCCGCTCTATGACGTGGGCTCTACTTCACCACGTAATTAGTTGTGGGCCAGAGCAGTCTATGGGCTTGATAAAGGCCCATAACCTTTCTTTTTAGTCGTATATATTTAGGGTTCGAGGGTTTTCTAGTTGCCGTGAAGAAGCTCCGAAGCTTTTTGCCGCCTCATTACACTGAGATACTCGACCCCGACATCTTTCACGTCCCTTAATTATGGCGGAACAAGTACGTTTGAGATTCTATCTTCTCCTACTTCTTACCATTATACGTTTCATCTCGTTCTTGACTGCTGATGTATTTTTAATTTTTTTTGTTCTTCAGACTGAGAAGGCGTTTTTGAAGCAGCCTAAGGTGTTTTTATGGTATTGAGCGATGGAAATTTCCCTCGATTCTTTAGTTTTGAATTTATGTGAAGTTGTGGTATTTTGATTTCTGTTTGATTTGAATTCGTCTTTTATCCTATTTGCATGAATTAAGTTCCAAGAAAGTTTCCAAGGGAAAGAGACCTGGTAAAGGAGGAAACCGATTCTGGAAGAGCGTAGGATTGGGATTTAAGACTCCCAGAGAGGCTATTGAAGGTCTTTCTATTTTACCGGTCTCGATATTTCTTTGTTTATGAACGGGGTTTCATTATGTTTTTTATGAAACAGAGCAGTAATAGCATTTGCATTACTGATCAAAACTAGTGGGTATGGTCGTATAATTTATTGAAACTATTTTTATGTGCTACGATTATGGCTTGCTTAATTTCTGAGTTTCTGACTGATTTGTTGGCATAACTACAGGTAACACTATGTTTTTATGCAGATTCTTATTCATGCACCCTTAATTGTAATTTGTATATTAGTATCTGTTAGGTGTTGTCGATATATTTAGATGATTTGTCTTTTGAGGTCTTCTACTAATCGAATTCCTAACAGTAATTGTTTTCTATAACTTGAGTACTCGAATTGTGCCGATTTTTAATTAGAACTCACCCGTTCAATAGTTCATGGTACTATGATGGCATAGAAATTAGAGTAACTTAAGATCTTCATAATATGAAGAATTATCTTTTTGTATTTTTTATTCTTATTTTAAATAATCTCCCCAATTACAGTAAGAGATTTGCACAAATATAAACATGAGAGATTTGCACAAGTATAAATATGTTTCAAGTAGATCAGTAGTAATATTAATTTTAGTCCTTTAAAATTAAGCTGATGTATAGTTATGTTTATCAAGAAGCTTACCCTTGTTTGGATGGAACTTCGCGGAAATGATGCAGGTACTTATATTGATAAGAAATGTCCCTTCACTGGAACAGTTTCTGTCAGGGGTCGTATTTTAGCTGGCACATGTCACAGTGCAAAGATGATTAGGACCATTATTGTTCGCAGGAATTATCTACATTTTGTTAAGAAATACCAGAGGCATGTTTTTCTATCTTGACTGTCTTATATTTTAGGAAAACCATGGTTCTTTTCTTGTATCTATTTCTTACATTGCTTCATATAGGTATGAGAAGAGACATTCTAACATTCCGGCACACATTTCCCCATGTTTTAGAGTGAAAGAGGGAGATCATGTTATAATTGGACAATGCAGGTAACAATACATGACAAAATTATCCATTTATTTCTAAATATATGGCCCACTTTCATGTTACCAAGTGTTGTATTTTTTGTATTTCTTGTGTTTTCAGGCCTTTGTCAAAGACTGTGAGGTTCAATGTGCTGAAAGTTATCCCTGCTGGATCTTCTGCTGGAGGGAAAAAAGCCTTCACCGGAATGTGAGCCTTGAATTTTACTTTTTGGGGCAAGCATGAGTAGAAAACTTCACAGATCATGAGGGAGTCTTTTATTTGTGTCAGATTCTGTTTTTAATTTGATTTGTACGATGTTAGCATTTTTTGAAGACTCCTGCTAATTCAGTTCGAAATTCAACACTTCTATTGCTATATTGACGTCTTTTTGTTATTGAATTGTTGTCTCTTTAACTTGTAAGTCTAATTTCTTGAATTATTGTGATTGTTAAGAAGGAAAAGACTCGCTCTGAGCTTGTTAAGTGAGCATCATACTCCTTAAAACACGTGTAATTTGCTATTCTACGCGGACAAGCCGAGGCTCATTTGGAGCTCTTCCACCGAAGCACAGAGAAGAAAAGAGCCAAAACTTCACTGTGCGTTCAGCTATTTGCTGAATTTGGATGCTGGTTGAAGTTAATCCCTTGCAATTAGTGCACATATCGTGTTTGTTCAAGGATTCTCAAAGTCGTTGCCGATCTTTCTGGATCAAACCGAGCATACCCGTTTTCTTTTGACATTCTTGTAGTTATTTCTCAGAAACTTGTACGAAAAATTAATTATTTTTGCTCGAAAATGGATACGATAATCCTAATCGGCATTCATTATTTTTCTTAAATTCAATCAACTTTAGAAGCCAAGAGTAAACGCTGGATTATCTTATATTACCTGATCATACCAACAATTCCTTGCCAGACCCAGTTGAGATTGAACTCGAACATGAAATTAACTCATGATTACGTTACTTTTATTTAACCAGTTTGATTAAGTTTTTGAAAAAAGGCTCATTTTACTGCGCAATTACTGATATAACCTCGTCTTTTTGTAATTAAGGCATGCTTATCCTCCTTCTAAGAACAACTGCCATTCCCGCCACAAGCTTTCTCCCGCTAAATATCACTGCATCTCATCGGGGGAGAGAGAGGAGAGAGAGAGAGAGAACTCTCTCCTAATTCAAACATTTCATTCGTAGATTCCATCATAATTCCTAGATTTTTTTAATTTTCAAACAAGAACAGAATAATAACAGATTTATCTGTTTTATCGGAATGGTACGAAACAGGAGAGATATAGAGAGAAGTCTTACTGGTTCAATTTATTATCTCTTAGTTTACGTCGATCACTCTCATGCAAACTAGGTGAAAAAAAGATGGTGTTCCCCTACTGAGCTCGCCGTAGTTACAAAGACGAAAATTTGATCCTTTTTGGCTCTCTTTTTTCTCTCTCTTCTGCTTTCTTAATCGTTTTCTTGAATATAGTTGTTCATCAAGAACATCATGGACGCAGTTTCCAACCAGGATGGCCAGTTTCCGATCGGTCTGCGTGTTCTTCTCGTCGACCCCGACCTTTTCTGCCTTAAAGGGGTGGCGAGTATTCTTAAACAATGCCAGTATAATGGTATCTTTCTTTTCTTTTAACTTCACTTTAGTTTCGCAAAGATTTTGAGTTCCTCTCCAGAATAAAAAAAACAAATTCTTCAATCCCATGATTTCAAAATTGGAAATTTATTAGTTCGATTCGTACCATGTTTATGCCGGTTCTTTTTGCAGTAACGACCTCCTGTCAACCCATGGAGGCGTTGAGGATGTTAAGGGAAGATAAAAACCGGTTCGAAATTGTACTTGTTGATGTAAGTACGCCGGAGATCGATGGATTTCAGCTTCTCCGGCTGATTAGACTTGAAATGGACATCCCTGTTATAAGTAAGTTTGATCTTCATTATCTAAAACTCAAATTTGAGCCCGTAATCGAATGATCACTCGGAGGTTTTGACTTTTCGATTTTGTTGGCAGTATTGTCTTCTCGTAACGATCTGGAATATGTTAAGAAAGGAATTCAATACGGGGCCTGCAATTATCTGAGGAAGCCGTGTCGAATTTCAGAGTTGCGGAACATCTGGTGGCATGTTGTCAAGAGAAGGTTTATGAACAAGAAAGTCGAGAACAGCCAAAATCAAGACGATGAACAAGCATTGGCACAGCCCGAAAACCCAAAAATTTCCGATGATTCGATAGCTGGTCAGAAGAGGAAGAACCGGAATGAAGGGGAGGAAGACAAGAACAAGAAAATCAAGACCGAAGATCGGGCCATGACTCAGAAGAAGCCGAGATTTGTTTGGTCGGAATCAATGCACAATAAGTTTTTAGCAGCTATTGAACATTTGACACTCGAAAGTGAGCCTTTTTTAGTACAAATATGTGTTCTGTTTTGAATTTTCGTCACTGATTGTGTTCGGTTTGCAGAGGCCGTTCCGAAAAAGATTCTCGATTGGATGAACGTCGAAGGACTCACTCGAGAAAACGTGGCCAGCCATCTTCAGGTTTCGATCTGATAAGTTTACCGAATTTAGAATCGAAATTCTTCGAAGACTTATGCACTCATTTGGTGTATTAATTTTGCAGAAATATAGGCTCTTCTTGAAAAGAACCGAGGCTGCAAAAGAAAAACAGGAAACCATGAAATCAATGGAGGGATTTGGGTTGCCGGAATCTCGAAGATTAGGAGCCAATCCGTTCTTGCCGACTCAGCCGAGTGAAGCTCGTAGTAGATTCAACATGAACATGATCGTTTCTCCGGGATTAAGCCAACAAAATACTTCTCAAAACATGAACCATTCGTTCGGTTTACGACCGCAGAGCCAATTGTCTGAGTTATATAACAGAAATACGAGACCATTGGAGGTTAATCCAATCAGAAATCTCTCCGGCTCCTCATATCCGATGAGGTTTCCGAGCAATAGAGTTGCTTTAACGAGCTCGATGAACTTCAGGCCGCGATTTTCGGCCAGTCCTTTGATTATGCAAGGAAATCAAAGAGTAGCTCCATCGAAATCGGAACCTTTCGATCAATTCTATCAAGGAGTTCAATTGTCTAATTTTCCATCGACCAGCTTCGGACCGTTTGAAACTCGATATCATCCGCAAATGCCTTCGAACAACTCGAGATTATTTCATGGTAGCTCTCCGATCGGTCAACCATCGATGAATGCAGTTGAAAATCTTCACCCGAACTTTCTAGTCGATCCGATGAACGGTGTAGTCCAAACCGCGAACTCTACACAAAAGCCAAACGGCCAAGAACACCAGCCTTTTTCAAGACAGAATCCGAATCACTGCACAGTGAATCCTCCACCTCTGGATGCTGAAAATATGGTTCTCGACGACATGGACGACTCGGGGATCGATTTCAATTCAAGCAACTTCTTGAATATGGGACAAGATGAGTTCCTGCAAAGTGAGTTTAATGCATCAGAGGACAAACAGGTAATCTCAGTTATCTCTCTCCTATATCTCTAATCATCTCAATCTCAAACAAATCTCTTGCGAAAATGAAATTCTCGGTGTTACGATAAAATAACCGTAACCAATGTGTTCGTGGTTTAGGAATGGGATCACACGGGGGCGTAAGTGGAAAGAGTTTTTATGCGGCAACTCTGACTTCGATAATTTCATCTTTCAGTCTCATAGAAGTGAACTGAAGGGGCTAACATTTTCTACTTTCTGCATAATTTCATCTTCTTAGTTGAGGAGAAAATCTCGAATTTTTCTTTTGGTGCTACTAGTTGTTTCAGTTTTGTCCAACTTAGATTGAATAAATGGATTGAACACCAATTTCTTTAACCAAATCGAGGCTTTTTTTTTCCTTCCGAGCTGCTCGATTTCTGGGCTATCGAAATTCTAAACACCCGAAAAATGATGTTCGAAAAAACTCTCCAAAACAGTTTTCCAAATTCAACTTTCCATGTCCTACTCCAACCAATGATCACCATTAAAACAGTTTTCAAAAACAGTTTTCAAAATCTCATCGTTTATCCATTTCCGGTCCATTGAGTCTGTTAATTGCGGACTCATCAACTGGAAAACAGCAAAATCATCGATGGAAAACATTTGCATTACAACTGCTTATGGCAATAACTGGCGGCCGGAGGCTCAGTAAAATCTAGTCCATTGGAAGAAACTCAGTAAATGAAAATCAAATTCAAATGATTACAAACCTGGCGGAGATTTCATTCAGGAATCGTATAGTTTGAATCATTCATTTTGCTCCCATGGAAGCCTATAAATTGTCTGTGATTTCAACCAACTACATTAACTAGAAATTTGAAAGCAAAACCCAAAAAAAAACTCATTCACCTTCCCAACCCAACTGGCGAGCTCGTCTCTCCCATAAAGAAGTCACTTTTCTCTCCTTTGTAAGCAGAGCCTCGGCTCTTTCTCTAGCCTGCTCGCAAGCTTCTGTTGCCATGTTGCATTTTTCAGCCTCTTTCTGGTATTGAGAAGCCACCCTTCTTGCGTCTGCAAGTGTAATGTTCATATGCCGGCCATGCTCTTCTGTCACAGCTTCTTCCAGATTCAATTCCTCGCTGAGAAGATCAACAAATTGCTTTTCCATTTCTTGCTTCAAATCTGGGTCATTACTTCCACAATCTGTTAGTAATCATGTTAGTTTTGATGTATCATAGGTAATCGAGGGATTAACAGAAAAATCACAGATCTTTTTTCAGAAAGAATGGATTTTTTTGGAAAGAGATGATTCTGCGTGGATTCGGCATAAACATTCCACAAAATAGGTTCACTGTAATACAAAAAAACCATAAGAAATATGCATGGACTAGTAAGAATCATGAATTTTTGAGAAAATTAAGAATGAAACTCTTAACAATATATTTTCTCAATATAGAATCGTACAAATTAAAATGACAGAATTAGGAATGAAGTTCACTTTATGAAATGGTGAGGCGTTAGAGCAGTGAGTATCATCAATGTCTTTTAAGTACATGGCAAAAACACATTTGAAATCAAATCAAAGATACATATTATCATGGAGAAAAGCCATATCTGACAAAGAACATCCTAATTTTACTATCACGTGTAGAAATCCAAAGTTGTTAAGCATTTGGATATGCATCAGTTGAACTCTCACCTGTGACTGAGAGATTAGCCAGACCTACAAAATAGAGCAAAAAAATCAGAGTCAGCTTAAAAGAAAAAAAAAATCTCTCCTTTTAAAACCACTACAAAGTAATATAAAATCTAGATAAACAAATCCTCATCAAACCATCTTCTCTTTCAACCATATCATGTTGCCAATCTAAATCCCGATATTCCAATAACTATTTAGCCAAGAGTTTTTCAAGATGATAAAATATCAAAACATGTTTCGCTTCGATTATCGATTACTCAGAAATCAAAAGGTGCCCGCAATACACGATGGAGTATGATGTTGTATACTTAAGCCTTCTTATGACTGGCTACAGGTCAGTATACTAGCAAGTTCTAACAATCTCCTCGTGTCTTTAACTTGTCCGGGTGGATTTTTCTTCTCCCAATTTTTTGTAACTTCATTTTACTTAAGTTTCTCATCAACAAAAAAGCCTCATGTCTGTACAAAACCCGGGGTTTCTTCCTTTAATTGCTATAAACATACATATGACATCCAGTTCCACAAATTACTTCTACATTCCCTTAGCTTGTGAAAACAGAAGAGCAAAATCTGGAAAAAAATGATCCAGTCAAATTTGAACATGCCAGATTAATTTTTTTTTCTTTAACTCTACTTGGTGCAAGAATTACAATTAGATCAGAGAAACTACCAAAAGGCTAAAACAGATATCACTTGATCAGAAATGACCTCCTAATAATGATGATCAAGTTGATGATGGCGATGGTGATGACCATTTCTCAATTTTTGAAATGGCTTCTTCTTCACGTAATAAATCATAAGAATGGAAGTAAAATCCTAAACCTGTGATAAGTTACTTACTACGAGCTATTCCAATTCAAGAAACTTGAGTAAATAGACATTTAAAGTTCCGAAACCACCATCAAAACCGAATCAAATCCTTGATTTCTCGGAATTGGTATTAGTAAAGCATCCCACGTTATAATATAGCACAAAATACAACGATAAACAGAAAATTCACGATAAAAACTCAAACCAAGCAACAATCGCGAAATATCCCATAGGAAGAAAAAAGTACCAGGAGCAATCTTGAGAAGCGACAAAGGAGGAGGACAATCGCAAACACAAGGAGAACATGAAGCTTTGGAATCACCGACTCCAACACTCCTTTTGAACCACCAATACAACGCCGGCCCACACACGGCCATGGCCGAGACAACCGCAAACACCACCAAACAACACCTCAGGCAAGCCCCAGATCTCCTTGACATCTCCGTGTATCGCTCCTCCCCCTACTTTCCGGCAATTATAGGGAAGTAAGATCTAGTTGAAGGAACAAGTAGCAGCCATTAATGGATCAAATCGACCCCTGGAGAAGATTTTGATGGAGGTGTGTCATTTCGCATTAAATGAGCTTATGGAATATCACCCCTGTATTTATAATCACATTTTTTAATAAATAATCAAATTATTATTATTTAATTAAACTTAACATTTTTCTTTTTATCCCAAACTATTTATTACTAATTATTTACATTAATCTTTAATTTTCGATCAATTATTGATTTGGTAATGCTATTATTACTACATTATAACGAATATTTTCAAATAATAAATAAAAACGGAATTAATTCAAGTGAATTTGCCAAAAATTAATGCATTTAAGATAGTCTTGTTATTTAGCATTACACATATTAATACAAAAATTAAAATAATTAATTAATGCAATTAATAAGTGAACCGCTCTCAATTAAATTAAAATAGTTTCACATAATTTTAATAAAAATAAAATAAGTAATATATAGAAAAACAAGTTATTGATTGATGACAAAGACAGGGGTGTCGGCAAGAGAGAAATGACCAGAAAACCATATCCCAAACTACTTTGAACCAAATTTACGAGAACTTTTTCGAACATTTTGGTAAATTGCTAGATCGGACGTTCATTTGTTCTCCGACCAAGCAGTATTATTTTCAAAATAAATCTGCATAATATCAGTCTATCCATCGGCAAAGAATCTCGTCAAATAAAATAAGTACCCATTAATCAGAAAGACTATAAGTCAATAGCCAAAGATATTCATTTCAAGATTATACACCAGACTAGTTTGCATCATAGTCTAACCCTGTAAATGACTTTTGAAACATACGGGAAAATACAGGCATATTCGTATCTCCTCCATCAGAGCTTCTAATCTGGGAACCAATGTACAACTACAACCACATTCATATGTCGAAGAAAAAACATCCTATGACGATTCGATCAGCTTTGGATTTTTTCATGGCTATGGACATGGCCTTGATGGCTACCATTGTCGCTTGAATTCTGGTTCATTCCAGCTTGGGTAGTGGCATTGGTTCGATGATGAGAATAAGATTTTCTATTTTGCGACGATTTTGCCATACTTAGAAGTCCAATTCCCTCGAAGTGCGAAGAATCTTCATTAAACTCCACATCTTCGTTATAGCCTTTGATCAAAAAATCCGAACAATTCTTCTTGAGCCCATGATCAAACGGATTTCTGAATCGTCCACCTGGCCCTCTAAGGTAGCTATATCGCAGCACATTCGCCATCTCATTCGTCGTAATATTTCGGGATATCTGTTTCAGGAAACATGGAACAAAGAAATTCATATATCAATCTTTCTTATTGCACATGTTGACGTATCAAGTTGTGATTAGTGTAATAAATATAACAAATAATTATTTTAATTAAAATGTATCAAATGTACTTTAATAGTTTGACACATTAGCATTTATAATAAGAATATATACTAAGAAAGTAAACATAACATTAATTATATTTATTTGTATTTAGAAAATGTTGGTCTTTTGGGTCTTGGGAGAGAGCTGACATGTGTCTTCTTTTCTACCACAAATCACTTTTACGAATTTTTTCTTTTGGAGTGAGCAACACCAAAGCAAAAAAAAAAAATCTAATTTTGGAGCTTTAATTCGATATTTATTTTCTTAGCATATTTTCTTCACATACTTTCTGACATGTCAATTGGTGATTGATAGAATAAATATTATAAATAATTATTTTAATTATAATACATTAAATATAATTTAAATAGGCGAATCACAATTTAATATGCTAGAAGATATTTTTAAAGGATATATCAAGAAAATAAACTTGTCATTAATTGAAAATTAAACTAGATTAGGCTAAAATTTCTAATAACTGGGTTTGTTTGGTTATAATCTTCCTTTTTTTTCCTTACACCTAATTACACTAGCCCAAAACTTTATAAAGATGTAAGAAGATGCAATTATAACAATCAGTAATAAAAATGCTATCAAAAGTAGATGATTTAAGCACCTGAGAAGCTTGGACGACGGTTAAAACAACGACGCCAAAGAAGAGGAAGAAATCGACAATTAGAAACGACATTGCACCAACATGACGAGTAGCCAAATAGTTAACCCATGATCCAAAAGAAGATGGAGAAGCTGAATCTTTCAATACCCCTGCAAGAAGAATGTCTAATATAAAGGCATCATCAAGCTAAACCAGAAGTTGTAAAATAGAAATTCAGATACAGTTTGATCTCAAATCTATTAGGAATCATACTTGAGAGAGTAACTGCACCAGTGATCATCATTGCCAATACTTCAAGACCAAGAAACAAGAAAAAATCCCACTTGTTTTTCTGTTTCAAAGATCAAAAAGTAATGAAAATACAATACAAACTAAGTCGGAAATGAAAGAACATACATAGTTTTTGTACATATATGCAAAAAAAGAGAGCAAGTAATAAGTATAACTTAAAAATAGCAACATTAGGCGAAGGCCAAAATTATGTACTACATGTGATTAGAAACAATGGATTGGGATGAAATTCCAAATCAAACCTTGCCAATGCAATTGGATACCCAAGGACAATGATGGTCAAATTGTTCGACACAACGATCACAAGTAGAACAGTGCTTTGCGCGAAGAGGCCTGACAATCTGATAGCAAAATAGATCTAAACATATTAGAAGAAAAATGAAAATTTGGAATAAAAAAAAAATTAGAGAAGTCAAAAGCAAAGGAGACCTTGCATGTGGCACATAGCCGAGACCAATTTCCAGCAAGCAATGCAGGATTATTCATCTCAATTTTCAACAAAGGCTCCTATATAAAAAAATATAAGGACATAAACAGAATCCCCACCTTATAACTACATGAACAATCAATGGTGATTTATGACCATTATTTCAATTTTTCAATATGTTCTTGAGTATTGTAATCATACGCACATCATCTTTCATACTCTGTGGATCATGCACATTCATTCTGATATAGCCAGGATCCTTCCTGCAGAAAGAAATATCATTAGATAAGACATGCTTCTTTGTAGTATTAGTAAAAACAAGTATGAACTGCCCATATTTGATGCGAAATCAATAATAAATCATCCTATAATTACAATTCAAAGCATCAACTGAAGAGACAAGTGTTTGGGTGATTGAGCTTTACCTACTACATCTATAAAACATCACCAACCCCGCCGTTGCTAGAAAAACACCCAACCAAGCAAAAAGAGCTGACCAAGCTGTAAGCTTTGGCAGATTCGATGCTGTACAAGCGGTGAGTAACAAAAAAAAACATTAAACATAATCCAAATATAGATTTTGAGATAGTGAATTTTTACATAAAGTTCAAGAAACACACCCATGATGACTGAGTGAGTATATATAACCAATAACAGAACAATCAAACACCACAAGATAGGTGCAAGTCCTAATTTTGATATTTTCCCGAGCCGGTGGGCCCCACTATATCTGTTGTTGAGTAGCCTTCTAGCATTGCCCTGAAGAGCCAAGAATTAACATATTATTATGTCGAAGAATTGGTAACAATATAATTTCAAGGATGATATACTTCAACACTAACACGTTCAAAGGGACTAACACCATCATGCCTTGCAAGAACTAAAAAATAATTCGATGTATAAGTCGAAGACCTACGAGGAAAAATGCAACTTGTAGGTGATTCTTATCCGAAGCAAGTTGTGCTGGAGTGAGACCAGTGTTATCTGTCACCATCAAATCTTCTTTTTTTCCAGCCTGGACCAAAACTGTGCATGCTTCTAAGTTCCCCCTAATAGCAGCCCAATGGAGAGGAGTGCATCCTAAAATCGTAGAGGACTGTTAGGATCTGTATTGTAATTAGTGTTTAGTTCGTAGAGGTTAGGGGAAGTTAATAGAAGTTAGAGAAATTTATGATTGTTGACAGGGGTTATTAAAATATGACAAAAAATATACCTTCTTTGTCTTGGCGGCCTCTATATGCATCCAAATATAACAGAAGACGTATACAATCAGCAAAACCTTTATAAGCAGCCCTACATAAAAAAACACAAATGAATTAAGCTATTTCAAATTGATGAGGTAAATATGAACTAGCAATACAACTTGAAAAAGTAATCAATCAATAGACAAATGAAGGAGCAGTCAAAGTTCTATATACCAGTGTAAGGGGGTCCGTCCGTCATTATCAGGAATGTCAGGATCTGCATTCCATTTTGAAACGACGTGATATAGGAAAGATGTCTGGCCATATTGAGCTGCCACATGTGTTGCCTGTATTCAGTAAATATAATTTAGGGTAGAAATTATAAAAAAAACTTAACTTTGAAAAAACTCCAAACTTTGAAATAAGTAATAAAAATTCTGGCGGGAGTGAAAAAAGAACCTTAAAATTCCACATTAGTCTTATAGATGATCATACTCCATTACATGTGTTATTTACTAAGGGCACTACAAGAAGGAAGTGAGGGATAATAATAACCTGATAGCCATACATATCGGACATATTGACACGAGCTCCTTCTTGAAGCAAAAGCTCAGCAACTTGGATGGCTCCTCTAACTGCACTCCAATGCAATGATGTTTGCCCAGTATGATCCGCGGCATTTACATCTCCGCCATGCTGAAAATCAAACAATAAATCATCCTATGAAAATCCATTTAATAATTAAAAATTCGATCCATTTTGATGGGTGAAATAAGCATATTTAAATGTGCTTTGAACTGATCTTTTGTTACAGATAACTGTGAGGATTGAGCAGATTGCATGGACCTCGACAATCCTACACGCTTATTTGACAATCTGGTTAAAAATGCTTATTTAACAATCGGAATTGGGGTTACCATTGAAATGGCTAAAAATTCTTATTTTACAATCTGGATTCTCTTTTAGTATTTGAAAAAATTTTCTTTTTCAAAAAATACAATGATTTTAACAACCTCTCGAGATAAATGCTCGCCAACTTTCATAATTTTTCAATTATCATAATTGATAAATCCCTTTTAGGAAACTATTACCAAACATTTTTTTTTAGTACATGCTACACCAATACCAATCTAGCCTCAAGAGGACTCATACTTCAGAAGCAATTGGGGAACAGAAAACCTTAACAGACAAACCATCGATCAGGCCTTGAACCTGGTCAGTAAGTGTTTTTCCTCACTTTTTTACAGAAGATAGATATGCGAATTTTGAACATATAAAATGAAATAAAGGAAAGAGAACGCAGAAAGAACATTTAAATCAATCAAGAAGCATTACAAGGAGAACGATTAATGCAACAGCCGTAAAGATCACAAAAAACGTAGAAAAAAAAACAAAAGAATAAACCTCAATTATGTACTGCGCAGCTGCACTGCGATTGTTAAGAGCAGCCCACTGAAGCGCGGAATATCCCAACCCATCAGGCTCAGAAACAGAGCATCCCTCGCACTCCACCAATCTCCGAAGTTTCTCCAAATCCCCATAAGCCGCCGCCGTGTAAACATCGTTCCTCAGCTCCTCCCCTCCCCCATTTACGGCAGCAGAAGACGCCGCCGACGACGGCTCTTGATCGCGGGATTGAACCTCATCAACGAACTCAATTTCCGACGACATTTCACCGCCAAAATAATTCCTTTTTCGTGGGGATTTTGTAAAAAGGAAAAAAAAAATAAAAGGGATTTGGGTGTTCTAAGATTTGAAAGAAAATACCTTCTCTTCTTGGGGTTGACTCGGATGCATCATACGAGATTAAGCTGAGAGAGAGAGAGAACGGAGATCTGTAAACAGTGTGGCAAGACTCTCTTCTTGTGATATCCGTTAACGTCCTTATTCAATGATTATTTTATAAAATAATACACTATAAATAATTAAAAATATATTTATACATTAATTGATTAACCCATGATTCATAATCTGAAATTAGAAGGTAAAACTCTGACTAAATATTCTTTAATATAAATATTTCGACCATTAAATAAGTTTAGCAACATTATAAATAATTAAAAATATATTTTTTACATTAATTGATTAACCCATGATTCATAATCTAAAATTAGAAGGTAATCTCTGATTAAATACGATGGGGAGAGGAAAATTGTAGATTTGATTTCGTAGCTTCTCTTCTCTGCCACAAACATCATCAAAACAAACGAATCTCTACAGACTATAAAACAAGATGGCCAATCATTACTATGAATGCCTCAAATTCTCACCTTTTCCTCCCATATTCCACCTACTCGGACCTGGCTCCAAGGGCTCTCCGGCAGAGTGGAAAAATCAGACTTCTTTGTCCGTTCGAGAGCTGCTTTTGCCGAATTCTATGGCCCCTTCGATTCCCGGCCATGGCTGCGAACATAGACCGAGCCGGAGAGATAAATCACAGCCTGCCTCTGCTTGCTTCTCTTCTCTGAACCTTAAATCCACACCACTCGATGGGGACAAAAGATTCTTCTCGGCTGGCTCTATGCTTGTCGGTCTGCCAGTCAAGACAATATCCTCAGAATTTTGGGGGCTTCTTACCTCATATCCTTCATTTTGACGAATACTTCCATAAAACAATGGATAAACAGAGCCCAAATTCAGTTCTGTGTTTGCTTCCATGGAAGGAAAACTATTATGAAACACCGGGAGGCTGTCGAGGGCAAAAGGGTAGTGGCCAGGTGCAGAAAAAA
The DNA here is from genome assembly GCA_003255005.1 of Begonia fuchsioides. Lineage (NCBI taxonomy): Eukaryota > Viridiplantae > Streptophyta > Magnoliopsida > Cucurbitales > Begoniaceae > Begonia > Begonia fuchsioides. The sequence goes on from QAOC01004746.1 coordinate 154,660, forward strand.
TGTGATTTTGATCGTGTTGGACTGCACGATTTGATGTTGCGGGTCTCGAAAAGTTCAATCGATTAGCAGAGAAAGGTGGGGGAGAACATTTTTCACAATTTGTAGCCTGTTCCGAGGCCGGCTCTTGCATTCTTGGTGTGAGATAAGTTCTAGGGTTGTTATGGCGTTGGCTTCTCGACGCTCTCACTGGAATGCATCCCAAATTTAGTGCAGCTGAAACAAAGATAAACTACAATTGAGAACTCATTGATATCACAGGTCATAGGTTAGATTATGGAAGCAAACTCCAATAATAGAATACTGTTCTTTGCCAATATCATATTGTTCTTCTCAATATCATGGTCATCTTTATTCATACAAGTGCGCTAAAATAACATATCAATTATTAAATTATCATTCACGCACAAAATCGATCTTTTCAAATAGTTATTAATTTATCAGGATATCAGAACAAAAAGTTTCAAATTCGATCCTCAACAAAAACACTTACATGTAAGAATAAAAATGATTCAATTAATTTTATCCACAAACTCAAACTTCTAAAATAATTGGTAATTTGTTTGTAAAATATAGTAGATTAGTTTGATTGTTTACCTATATTTAAGGAATTTGAAATTGATGGGTTGTAGGCTAGATAGAACAATAAAGCAAACCCTGATTACTAATTACAGAATAATTGTGAAATTTTCTCCATTTTGTAATCTATATCTTAGTTCTACTTTATAAATCTATTTATTCTTTCGGATTCTCGGAATTTTTCTATCTTTCCTTCTTCAATCTAAATTTTGTTTCTCATCCAACGCACAAGCTCACAAGTATCGAATATGTTTCTTCTCAATCCCCAAAGTAAACTGATATAGAGTCCCATCAATCATTTGCTTGTGCATTGGCTTAGAATAAACTCGGAAGTGACTATCAATTACCAAGTTAGGCAAAGATTTAAGAGAAGAGTTCTTCAAATTGAAAGGCAAGATGCTGGTGGTACCTTCAATACAAGGAGGCAACAACTCTCAGGTCTCGATGCTTTCATCTCTTCGTATTATCGTGTTAATGGCGTCATTTACACGGTCCCACAATGTTTCAACATTCGTATACTCAGCCTGAGAGAGAGAGAGAGAGAGATTTGTCCATTCAAATAATCTCCAAAATACACTTTGTAAAATGAACAAAAAATGATGAAAATAAACATTGAGCCATAAAGGCGACACCAGTTACAAAATCTCGCTCAATTAGCATGGCATGATATCCTAGATCTCTAAAATAAACAACTGGAACATTCAAACCGCTATGAACTTAGAAATAGCAACTAAAGAGTAAATTATTCGTTTTGGGATTCGGGTATGAAACCGACAACATTCAAGGGGGAGAAAGAGAGAGAGAGAGAGAGAGAGAGAGAGAGAGAGAGAGAGAGAGAGAGAGTGTGTTAAATTGCCTCAGAATTGGCTTTGGAATAGATTATTTCTTCTGCTTTGAGAACGACGATGGGAAGCTTCTCCTGCCACTCCTTATTCTTCTTTGTCGCTGGACAGTGAACTGCACTGACGACCCTGATCAAACAGGTGGTGTGCATCTTAGTAAAATAAACAGAAAACGTTAAAGTAAGATCTGCGCCATACCTGAAAATCTGCTGGATAATGGAACCTCTAATGGGTCGGTGTCTATCGCTGTGCCAAGCTCGTCTCACGCATTCGTAGGGTCTCGGCCCCGGCCGAGGCATCTTCTTGAAAAGAAGAAAACCAAGCTCGAAGAGCTGCACTCACAGGGAAACAGACGAAAAAGACCCAAGATTTTTTTCACAGCAATTACAGCTACTCAGCATTTAAATCGATGGATTCACCACTCGTTCTCTGTTTCCCCATGTTCATCTTCATCCCCCAGAAAGGAGCGACGAAGGTTCAGTAAGAACAGGGGACAGAAACCACGGAGGGCAATTTTGAAGCAGAGACTTGACGTTGAATCTGGAAAAGATTGTTGCGGAGAAGGGGGGAAAGAAGAGTGGATGGGATGACGATGGGAAAGCATCATAAACTGGTCCTGGAAGAACTCCCCGCCACAACATAAGCTGCAGAGTTGGCCCATCAAATTTACCCAGACGAAGAAGACGATAAGCCAAATCATGAATAATGATGCTCCCTCCATTCACGACAAGAATGACACCGTAAGAAAATAAAAATCCAACCTTTTCAAGAACCCATTTTATTACAAGTCATTATTTCAAAATTTTACGAGCATTTATAAAAACGAGGATAAAATTTGTATTTGTAGAAGGACAAGCGTGGCCAATGTTTGGGCAAAGTGAAAAACAAATAAATGTAAGGGCATAACAGCAACTCTTGACTCCTCATGTCTTGTCCCCTCTTTGATAGAGATCGAGATTCTACACACCCCTCTCTCTCTCTCTTCTTGCCCAATGAACGCTATTGGTTCTTGGATCATGATTGAGGGCAATTTAGCAAAAGTTTTGTTTTTACAACAAATTCATATTTTAATTAAATATGATAAATAAATATTCCTCATTGACAGGACAATGCTTCACTAATCCAAAGTACAAACTATAATGTAGTATGTTGGAAGTGTGAAACCGGTTCATTTGCCGGATATCCGGGCCGAACTGCACAAATCAGTTAACCCAAGGTCCGGTCAGATATTTTTATTAATACATATAAATAAAATAATACTAAATTTATTTTATTATTTAGGCCCATATTGACTAATTATAGGCCCCAGGCAATCACATTTACCGGGTCGGATTGGCTTAAAGTAGCCCTTCAAGGGCAACCCGAATTTAAATAACTATTTTTAGTTATTTATCTATTATTTTTTGTAGTGAATTTGGAGTTAAATGTCTCCGATAAATACACTTTTTTATTCTTTCGTTCTTGGAATATGTATTTATAATTAATATAATAAATTCATAAAATTATTAAAATTGATCTCTTCACATTATAATACAACTTTAATAGAAAAAATACATTGACTGCAACAATTAATATTTGGAATACAATAAAATTCATTTTAATTAGCTAAAATACACACTAATTGATTACTAATAACCGAGATTAGAAAGAAAATTAAGAGAGAATGATACTAATGACTTTCATTACGTGGCGTAAAAAGAGTGGTCCGTATTTTCACAGGCATGTCTCCTAATTAGAAACATTTTGGGCGATCGAGGGAGAAGACCTAGAAATTCCTAAGTTTTGCCGTCGTCGATTCCTTTTGTTTCGAGTGTTCGTCTCTCGAGATAAATTATGAGGCCTGAATTCCTCGAACTAGATCTGATTCTGGTTCGAAGCTATTGATTCCGATTATCTGAAGGTAAGGTTTGGTTGATTTTTGAGGATTTGTGAAAATTTCGTTACGTATTTTTTTATTTTGTTCTATGATTTTCGTCTGTAGTTCGGTTCGGTGTACTGCATGACCGAAACGATAAGATTTGGTAGCGATCGAGCTCTCCGATTGTAAAGGAAGCTGAGCAGAGAGCTGAAACATGTCTGCCATAGTGTTCGGGAAGAGATCTTTGTTCGAGGAACTGCCTACGCCTCCGATCTCGAAGAAACTTCGTTGTTCATCTTCTTCTCCCGTGCGGTTTTCGCCTCCGAGGCAGTCCAATCAGTCTGCGATTCGTTCTACTCCGGCATTTTTTCCACAATCGACACTTTTGCTTGAGCATCTCAGGTCCATATTTCCCGACATGGATGAGCAGGTTTCTTGATGCGTTTAACATTTTTTAAGTCTTTCATTTACAATTATCCCCTGCGTGAATTGATATTTAACTGTGAGCGGAGCGCTTTGACGTTTTATAAAATTCGTTCCTAATCTGTAGTAGATGCCGTCATTATCTATGATGGCTAGGATATATGTGCTGGAATTTTTTTTGGTGAATAAAGATATTGGAAATTCTTTACGAATTGAAACACTTGATCCTATGGTAAACTTAGTCACTTTGATTCTACAATTTCAAAATTGATGATTAATAGTACAGTTGCATTTGCTAAATTTATCTTCAACTGATATTTTATTCCTGAGCAGGTAATAGCATTACTTAGAGCATTGTTTTTGTCTACATATTAGATTGGATAATTATGCCAGTTTTAAACTGAAAGTTAGGGCAAACATGTTTTATTTTTTTCATTTTCGAAGGAGTTGTATTGACTAGTTTCTAATGATGGGAAAACCGTCTTTTTAGCTTTTAGAAAAAGTACTTGCAGAATGTGGGGATGATGTAGATTCAGCCATCAGAAGTTTGAATGAGCTTCGCATAGGATCTGCTGAAAGAAGCTTGGGTTCTTCTGAAAGAAAATCTGATGCTGGATTGGAAACAAGTGTCCCAATTCAATCACAAGGTTCAGATGAACACATATCAGCTGTCTTATAGCATTTCTTTCTAGCTCACTTGAGATCTTTGAACGTCATATAACTTGAAAAAATGTTCAAGATAATACAAAGATAAAAAGGGTTCATTTTTTTTGGTTCAGATGGATTAATGAGTAATGGAGTGGTTGGAGTTGCTGCGGAGCCATCCAAGAACTTTCCCACTAATGGTGCTGATTGGGTGGACCTTTTTGTAAGAGAAATGATAAGTGCCTCTGATCCAGAGGATGCTCAAGCTCGAGCCTCAAGAGTTCTTGAAGTTCTGGAAAAGTCTATCTCTGCACAAGCAAGTGCTGAGGTCGCACAAAACTTTCACCAGGTTTACTGATATTGACCATCTAAAGTAATTAGTATTACTTGTATTTAGCCTCTTATCTTGCTGATTTTTATTTCTTTCTTTGATTCTAAGATTTAGGGATCTACAATGTAGCTACATGATTGATTTTATTTTGATTGCTGCTACTACAGTTGATGTTTCCTTAATTCGATTAGTTTCTTGAATTTTTCATCAAAGTCATAGCTCATTCATTTAGGAAAATGTGATGCTGCGGGAGCAAGTGGAAGGACTTGTTCAAGAAAATACAATTCTCAAGCGAGCTGTTTCCATTCAGCATGAACGTTGGAAGGATCATGAAAATAGGACCCAGGAACTACAGCATCTGAAACAGCTGGTGTCTCAATATCAGGAGCGGTTGAGAACTCTAGAGGTATGACTCATGACTATTATAACATTATTCAAGAAATGTGATTATCAAGGTCTTATGGGATTAGTCAGTGGGCACAAGCTGCACCAGACTCCCATGATTATTTTAAAAAGGTGGAAATTTAATCATCTTTGCACTGATTAGGAATTCAGGACCTTAGTTTAGTCCTTTCTCATTAAATGATAACACAATAAAAATTATTCACCATTCTCACTTGTTCCCTGGCCTAATTTGTTTGTTTGGTTGATGCTACCTTCTAGGTGGAAAACTACGCATTGACTATGCATCTGAAGCAGGCTGAGCAAAGCAGCTCTATCCCAGGACATTTCCATCCTGATGTCTTTTAATTAACTTAATCGACCTACGTGTTCTCTGCTAAGCTGCAATATGATGAGCGTCTTGATATTATCTAGGCTACAATAAACATGCCACTTCAATTGCAATATTATTGTTTTTGTCTAAGAAACTTTGAGTGGTTTATCTTTCATATTCAAGTGATTTGTAGGGATTGAATATACTACTACTATCTTCTGGTTCCAAAATTAGGAAATTCTACTTGTTTGAGATTTTTCTGTGCTGGAGATGAGAGATTGATACATAAATTGATTATCCAAATGTCAACTAATTGTTATCATATTTTCGATGCTGGTTTGCAATATGAAAGGCCTTATCACTTATGTATGGAAGAAATATCTGATGATCGAAGTCCCAGACATCTGGCCATAGACGATGATTTATTGAGGGTTGATCACTAAAACTCCAAGTATTAGTATACAGCATAGTTGCTTAAAAGTACCCAGTGTGTTCGTACTCTTAGTTGTGCACTTTTGGGTCATGTTATTTGCACGTTCTATCATAGCTGAAGCATCTTTTTTTCTTTTGCTTGTGCAGGTGGTGATTGTCTACTTTTGATGTTTAAAGCCCAAAAAAATGAAAATGCAACGAATATTCTTATCTTCCAACCAAGTAAGTTCTTGTCTTCAATATCATTTTCCAGTTTTGTTTTTTCTTTTTTTCATAAATTCAGACTGTACTGGGGTAGTTATTGTAGACATTAATGGGAATAGATGGAGACAGATTCCTGCTTGATGCAGCTAGGAAATAAACAATTTCAGTACTTGTATATCTAGGCATCAAATTAGAACAGGTCTCTATGCTCATTTACAGGCTAGTTTTGCTCACATAATGCTTCTTCTCAGCCCCTTTAAAGATAGGTTTTTAGTCATCTTCTTCACCAGTTGTGTTAGAGAGAGATATTGACCTAAAGTTGTAATTCTGGTTAACCATTTCTGGGTTTTCTGTTAGAGAGAGAAAGGGGGAAACTTAGCAGGCAAACAGAAACTGTCCACCACCCTTCATCATCGTACTCTTGAACTCATCAAAGTTAACCATTCCATCAACTTTTCTAAACGTCTCTCTACAATTCTCCATCTTCTTTCCCTCCTTTTACCCAAGACGATTAGGCACTATTCCCAGCTCATCCACTGTAAATTACCCGTCTTTATTTTTGTCAAACCCCTCAAAAGCTTCACTCAGAACCCTCTCTCTCCTCTCTTCTCCAGTCTTTCTCTCATCAAACACCTCACTAAAAATCTCTCTACAATTCTCCATCTTCTGTCGCCGTTTTTTCCTCTTCTGGGTATCCTTTTGAGCCTCCATTGACGAGCCTTGGAGCTTTCTGAAACACCCACCCTGCCTTCTTGGCTTGCAAATGGAAGAAAACCTGAAACCAGGCGCAAAACTTGTTCGTGGGTTGGTAGAAGACCAGATTGAAAAGACCATTGTCGAATAAAAAAGTCTGAAGCAGCAGGTTTAATCACCATCTTCCGTGAAGAAGAAAGAAAATTCAGGTGGAGATTTGTTTTGGTCGGAGAATTTCCAGAAGACGTAGATGAAGTCTTGAATGAGAAAACACTCAGTATTTAGTAGCACCCATTTTACGTACTATCGGCCAATCTTTTTTAATTTCGTAGTTTGATTATCTATTTCTTAGTAATGAAATTATAACACGTGGAAAATGTCGCAGAATGATCACCGCATTTATTAATTTCATGTTTTGTTTGCAAAGAAAATGACTTCAATAAATAAGAACATTTTGACTTTAAAGAACAATTCAAAAGAGAAGATGAACTAGCACAAGGGCAAGAAATCGTTACACAAGTACAGATTATAGATTATATAATTAAAATAAGGCAATATAAATATTTTTATTATTCTCTACGTTGAAGATGAATAAATCTAGAGAAAAAATTAATGTCTGAGTTTCGAGTAAATAGACTAAATTGATCCTGAATTTTGAGAAAATAAATTTTTGGCTTCTTGGACGCATGCTCAGATGCATAATGCGTCTCAGTAAGAGACCGATTGGATGAATCCTCATTCACTCGGACGCGTCATGCCTCACACGGACCCAACATTCGATTTTTTTTTTAATTTTTTATTTTTAATTAATATGACTAACCAAATCTTATCGAAATAATTTAAAATTTTTACCACACATTTACGACAATAAAAGACACTACTTTTGAAGTTTTTCAATTTTTTCGACAACTGTACGATTTATTATAATTTGTTTAATACATAAACAAAAAATTTCGTTAAAATTATATACGGTAACAAAAATTCTTGAAACTTGTATCACATACTTATAGCATGGTAAGACAATATTACACAAAGTTTTGTGATTTTTTATTGATGTCAGTAACTGTAACAAAATTTGTTTGTTTATGTATTAAGCAAATCATAGTAAATCGTACCATCGTTAAAAATTCACGAAACTTCGTTGAATATTGTCTAATAGTGCTTTAAATGTGTGATACAAGTTTCAAGAATTTTTATTGTCGTATGTAGTTTTAACAAAACATTTTGTTTATATATTAAAAAAAATTATAGTAAATCGTAAATTTGTCAAAAAAAATTAAAAACTTCCAGAGTAGTGTCTTTTATTGTCGTAAATGTGTAATAAAAATTTCATGTCATGTCATTTCGATAAGATTTGATTATTCAAATTAATAAAAATTAAAAAAAAAAATTGAATGTTGCGTCCGTGTGAAGCATGATTCGTCTGAGTGAGGAAGAATTCATCTGATCATCACTCCCTAGGACGCATCATGGGTCCAAGAAAAGAAGGCTTCGTCCGATATGTCCGGAAAGTCCAAAATTTATTTTTCCAAAACTTAGGTTCGATTTAGTCAATTTACCTGAAACTCATGCTCTAAATTATTTTTTTTCTTAAATCTATTTGGATATTCTGTTTTTTTTTAAAAGTCATCATAATTCAGGAAACTGAAAGAATTATATTAAAGTTGCATTTTTGTGAATAAAAAAAAATATTTAAAAAAACAAACTTTGTTAGAAGTTAACCCACTGGCTGGCCCCAAATCCTTCTCAACGGAATCCATAAAGCTGGTGGACAGATTGAATAGAATCGACTGGTCCATTATTTACTAGGTATCGCGTGAACTCTCTCTCTCTCTCTCTCTCTTACACAAGCATAAAGATACATATAAATATTCATGTGGAGGCAAAGCGAATCGGAGAAGGAAGATCTAATGCGGTGAAGGGTAAAGTAGTTGTAAGAAAATGGAGTTTCTAGCCATGCTTTTCCACAGCTTTCTTGAACTTTTGCTTTTGTTTTTCATCTGCTTTGAGATTTTCTCGGAAAAAGCTCAAGCAAGCTGTGGGAAAACATGGTCAGTTTGTAACTTGTGTTTTTGATGCAGTAGAACTTGGATCTTCATCCGGCGATGACAGTCGAGACAGACTCGTTTGAAGAAACACGGTAAATCTCGAAATTCTTACTGAATTTGGCAGTTTTTTTTAGAGTTCTTTGTATTTCCAGGCCAGAAACTAGATCGTGGATCAAAATACTGAATTTCTTTGCAGAAATGAGAAGATCTTGTAACTTGTTTTAAAGAGATCTTGCTTGGTTTCTCGTTTAGCTTTCATGGCGAGATAATTGCGGTGGAACATCTGAACTTCTGACAAAAATATACCCAGAATTTAAGTGGGGAAATAGGAATTAGGGTATGAAAAAAAGTTGAATTTTGTGGATTATTTATTGAGAGGAGAAACGAGAAGATTCCTTTTATTGCTGCTGCTGCCTTCTGCCTTTTGCTCCACCTCTCTCTCTTCCATTTCAGTATCTCTCTTGTAATCATTTTTGGAATTAACGAGGTCTCTTTTTGACCAGTGGTTTTCTCTTATAGATGAGCTTTTCAAGTTCATCTCCTTGCCATTTTTGAAACTTCGTTGTCGTTTATTAACCTCTTTTACCACTCTCTAGCATTGATCATCATCGTATCTCTTCGAATTCGATCGAAGTTTTATAAGATTGTCAACTTTGAGTTGAATCGTGATTAGTATTTTACTCGGGAGTTGAATTGACACGTGCATGATTACTTCTATAAACTCTTACAAGGATGAATCAGCACATAATCTGTAAATAAACTCCCCTAATTTGGAAATAATAATGGTCATAAGGTTTTCATGTGTTTAGAGAGAGAGTGGTGTTTATTTAGAGCTAGAAGAGTTCTCTCTCTTTCTCTCAGGGATGTCTTCTATGGGTGAAAAATATCCAGGTTCAAATCTCAGCCGTTAGTTCACGTTCATTAGTTGATTGAACCAACCCACTGCAAGAACAAATTTGTTCTTTTCAAAACACAGAAATCGAGGAGACTCCACAGATTCCTGTAGGATCAGACAAAAACACACTCTCTTTCCCTAAAATCCATGGTTTCATTAGAAACGAACCCGCGTTTAAGGTTACCTTTTTAAGTCGTGTTCATCTCCCTTAGTTCAGGCAAACCCCAGAAAAGAAGAACTTCCATTAATTAAACTCTGAAAGATATTAATGTAGTGGATTCTGAGAGCGTAAGTTGAAGGAGTTTGCTGTTCTTCCCCTAAACAATGAAACTTCATCTTCATAATATTGAACTGCAAAAGAGAAACACGAGCCTTGTGCAGGGAAGCCATTTCAGATCGCACGGAAAGGCAGTTCAAGAAAGCTGTGGAAGAATAAAACGAGGATCACGGCGGCCGGAAGCGGAGGAAGAAAGGGTGGAACCCTAGGAAGACGGTGGAGGAAGAAGGGTGGGAATTTATAGTGAAATGACGTATCTTTTTTGCCGTTTTCGCCACCGATCCCGAGGGAATATTTGGCCTCTAGTCAGTTTATTTATTTAGAATATATTTATTTTTATGTATTTCTTTACATACTACTTATTTTGAAAATACGTTGAAATTAGAACACTAAAAACGAAGTGCATATAATTTGAAATCACGAGGGAAAAGATTCATAGAAATATAAAGGCCCGAAACCGTAAGGTCAGGGCCGAATACATGTAGATTAACATGTAAAAATATAAATTTTGGGTTCGGGTAAACGAGTAGAGAGTCAGAGTACCGGGTATTGTAAAAATACCTGATACCTGTGTTTAATACCCGTAGCCCAGCTCAGCCCTCCAATAATCAATTTTATGATTTTTTTTCAATGACATTCTGTTTTTTTTTTTTATCAAAACCCAAAAATACTCGGATCGTACCTAGAATACCCAGATCCGGGGAAGCAACATTTCAGAAAGGTTTAAATTTTGGGTAAATCCAAAAATACCCGGATCCTACCCAGAATACCCGGATCCGGGTATTTTTCCATTTTTTTCGGGTAGATCTAGGTTTCGGGTACTACTTCATACCCGATACCCGAATGGACCGAGTATTTTTTTTAAAATACCCGACCCGTTAACAGTTTGGCCACCCCTAATTAGAACACTAAAAACGAATGGAATACATATATACATACAGACTGTAATTTGATTTGTCAATGTTTTAAATATTAAAATTTGATTTTTCAAAATAAAAACTCAAGATTTTTTTTATTTATGTTGAGATTTGACGGTTTAAATTACAATTTATCTCAAGAACAATGATGAATGCAATCTAGACGGTAATTTATAAGTAAATAACTTTTTGCTTTTTAATCTGTTTAATTTCATAATGTGTAGTGAACGCGAGCTACCATAATCACGGCCACCGCAAGGGATGATTGATTAATTTCAATATTAAATTTTTATTTTTATTGTGCGTTATTATACATGTTGAAGTGTTAAAAATTAATTAGTCTACTTAAAAAGAAATTAATAAATAATTATTTAATATATATTTTTTATTTTAATTATGATTGACAAGTAGTATACAATATAAAAATAATAATTTTAGAATTATTCTTATCTTTAAGCAGTATTTCTATTTAATATTTAAAGCTGTTTTATGTGAGAAGAAAGGTGGGCCTTAGGATGGAGCTAATGGGCTTCTGAGCCCAATTTAAGTGGGCTTTTAGAATAAAAAAAATATATATATAAATCATAAAAAGATAGGTTGGACCTAAGCTGCAAGCCTAGGCTTTCTCCTCACCCAACTTTTCGTACTGAAACCCTAATCCTCTTCTGAAGTCCAATTGCTTTTTTCGGGTTTCCAACAAGCCCAATCTTTCTCCTCTCTCTCTGCGGAGCCTTAGATCTTGCCTGTCGCGTCGGAGTTGGACCTCTGGGCCGCCGGAGCTTCACCTAGATTTCGCAGATCTAGGTTTCGTTCGATTCCGTTGAAGTTCCTTCTGGTAGACTCCCGTCAAGTGACTTGACTGTGTTTGTTTAGTTGGAACTGCCGATTTTTCTTCCTTCCTCTGTTTCTATTGCAGCAGTTTTAATTCCTTCTACTGTTTGACGATCGTATCTTCGTTGATTTGGTGTTCGGGGTGGTCAGTTTCAGTGATCTAATTTTTCTAGAAGTGATCGGCGGGTTTTATAAAAAGGAATTATGAAAATATATTTAGTTTCGACTGTTTTCGCGATTTAACTAGCTATTGCGTCCCGAACCTTATTGGGTTAAATGTAAACACTTGATTGATCAAGTTATTATTTCACCGACTTTCTTGGGTTACGAAGGTGGCTACTAGCCCAAAAGGCGAAAGCTTGTTTGGAATCTTGATCTTGGTTTAGCTACCTTGGTTACTTTTAACGAGCTATTTCGTCACTGAAAGATTATGCTCAAAGAAGTTTTTTATTCCTCAGGTGCACCATACGACTTGGCCTTTCCAAAATTCTTAGCTCTTTCCTTATGGGCCTGGCCCGTAAGTCTCTTTGGAAATGATTAGTACACAGGACAACCATGGTTTCATTTCTCTACAGCCATGACACTTGGTTAATTTTTCCTGGTGGCTAAAAGACATGGTCTGGTCGGGACTGGCATCCATCCCTTTTTTACTCTTCTTTTTGATGAATGACTTTGTTTCTCAATTTTCATCTTCAGTAAGAAGAATGTAATGGTAAGATTTGCAAGCAGTGGAAGATGCCATGTGCCATGCCAGTCAAAGATACAGAATTCAAGTTGGTCACATGTTGTCTAATGGTTTAATTTTTTGATCAATTGGTTTTTTGAGTTGTTCTTTAGCATTGATGAAATAATTTGTCCTTCAGTTCTTACTGGGTTCTGGATAAAATAACTTGCTTTCGTTCACATCAGCTGCTGTAGGCAGCTGGACAATGGTTTGATTATTGTTTTCTATACAATTTTCTTCTTATCCTTTTCCTTCATTGCAGGTTTATACCATCAAAAAGTTTGCTGAATTTAAGTACAACTTCAAGTTGCAATGTCACTTTCTGATGAAGAAGCAATGGCAACACCTGGTCCAAATGCAATGGTAGTTGTAGATGAAAACAATGAGCTAGCCCTTGCAGAGGTACCTCCCAACAAGCGTAGGAAAAGGAAGTCTCTTGTATGGGAACACTTTACAATTGAAACTGTTAGTCCAGGATGTAGAAGGGCATATTGCAACCAATGTAAGCAAAGCTTTGCTTACAGTACAGGCTCGAAAGTTGCTGGCACAAGTCATCTAAAGCGGCATATTGCAAAGGGAACCTGCCCAGGTATATTACGGCAACAGAACAAGAATCATTTATCACCATTCACTCCTCCTTCCAGAGGAGATTCTAGTGGCATGCCTAGAAGGCGGTATAGGAGTCATACTGCCCCTCATATCATGATCAATCAAGATCATTGTAGACATGAAATATCAAAGATGATAATCATGCACGACTACCCACTTCACATGGTTGAACACCCGGCATTTGTATCATTTGTCCAGAATCTCCAGCCGCGATTAAATGTGGTGAGTTTCAACACCGTCCAAGGGGATTGTGTGGCTACTTACCTAATGGAAAAACAAAATCTTATTAAGATTGTTGATGGAATTCCTGGCCGCATTTGTCTTTCACTCGATATGTGGTCTTCAAATCGGACAGTTGGTTATGTGTTCATAACAGGACATTTCATTGATAGTGATTGGAAGCTGCACAGACGGCTTCTCAATATAGTAATGGAACCATATCCTGATTCAGACGCAGCTCTAAGCCATGCTGTTGCTGTTTGCCTTTCCGATTGGAATTTAGAAGGTAAACTGTTTAGTCTTACATTCAATCGGCCATTATCTGAACAAGGGATTGAAAACTTGAGGAATCTACTTGCTATCAAGAATCCGCTCATCCTCGGTGGTCAGTTTTTGCTGGGGAATTGTATTGCACGCACTTTAAGTGGCATGGCAACGGATCTGTTAGGTTTGGGGTGTGATGTAGTCAAGAAAATTAGAGACGCTGTAAAGTACATAAAGATGTCAGAATCTCATGAAGAAAAATTTCTTGAGCTCAAACAACAGTTACAAGTCCCAAGTGAAAGGACCCTGTCTCTTGATGATAACAAACAATGGAATACGACTTATCAGATGTTGGTTTCAGCTTCCGAGCTGAAAGAAGTGTTTACTTGCTTGGATACAGCTGAGCCTGATTATAAAGGTGGTCCTGCCATGGAAGATTGGTACCGAGTTGAGACTCTTTGCACATATTTAAAACTCCTATTTGATGCGGTTAACATCCTTACAACTATTACCAACCCAACAGTAGTCACCTTCTTTCATGAAGTGTGGAAAATTCATTCGGAGTTGGCTCGTGCTGTCACATCTGAGGATCCCTTCATTATCAATCTTATTAAAATTATGCAAGAAAAGATAAATAAGTACTGGATAGATTGCAGCCTAGTTTTGGCAACTGCCGTAGTCATGGATCCTCGGTTCAAAATGAAACTTGTGGAGTTCAGCTTTACCAAAGTATACGGGGAAGAAGCTCCAATCTATATTAAGATTGTTGATGATGGAATTCATAACCTTTTTCATGAGTACGTGGCACTTCCTCTTCCTTTAGCTCCAACCTATGCAGAAGATGGTGCCAGTGGGAGCATTAAAACAGAGGATTCTCGTGGGAGAAGTCTTTTTTCAGATCATGGATTCGCTGATTTTGATGTCTACATGATGGAGATCTCTAACCAACAGATGAAATCAGAACTCGATCAGTATTTGGAAGAGTCTTTGTTACCTCGTTCGCAAGATTTTGACTTACTTGGCTGGTGGAAAGTAAACAAACTAAAGTATCCTACCCTTTCAAAAATGGCTCGAGATATATTGTCCATTCCTGTTTCTTCTCTTCCTCATGATTCTTTGTTTGACACTACGAGCAAACAAATGGATAAGTATAGAAGTTCCTTGCGACCCGAGACGTTAGAGGCTGTAATATGTGCTAAGGATTGGATGGAAAATGGAGTTGTTGAGGTTTCTAATTCTGCTGTAACTGTAAGATTAGAATGCTAGACTCTCGGTCCATGCACTTGGTTGGTTGTACTTTGGATGTCAACTTCTTTCGTTGTGTAGAGTATTTTAACTGTTTGTACCATTTGTAGAATTTACTGCTGAAAACTTAGTTCTTGGTACCAATTCAAAGTTCTTCCACAGCTGAGCCGAGCCCTTATCACTCAATATGGAAGGATTAAGGAAATTACTCCTCTGATATACGGTTTGGTGGAGTAATAGCGTGGCATTAGTTTTGATTTAGTTGTTTTTGCTTTCTCCTAACTTAGTTTATGCCTCTCTCAGGTATAACAACCAAGACATGGAATGGTGGTCGGACAGGTAAGTTTAAGAATGAAACTAAGTTCTTGGTTTTCATTTCTGTATCCTTAATTTAAGATTGCTGTTGCATGAAAACAGTCTCTTCTAAAATAAAATTAATACTTCCTATGGTTAGATTCATTTTTTCGGGCTTTCGTCGAGTTATTTTAACCTACTTGATTCTATGCTTGTATTTGATATATCACAATTGGTTTCTATGTTGGAAGATCGTTTAACCCGGGTTTGCTTTTAGAACCGAGTGAATGCGTTTGAAACTGATCCCAAGTCAAAATAATTGAGATTGATTACAAATATGCCAAGCACAAATTTATTCCAAGTACAAATCTATTATGAAATTCAAAATACTTTCGTGGCGCTGCTGTAACACTGCTCCTTTCCGCAGTTCTCTCATTTGATACTTGATAGACATGGAGGGCACCCAGTCTCGTGTTGGCAAACGATCACACTAGAATCATCGTCTCCAAACAAACCCGGTAGTTCTATCGATGTTAATAAATTTTTGTTTTAATATGTTTGTGTAAATTAGAGAGATGTGCAGAGTTTGGAGCTCTTATTTCTTCTAATCAATCGATATCTATCCGTGATTTAATGAGACTTAGAAGGTCGTCTCTCTTTCCGTGTTTCCCTTCATCAACCAACTTGTAGCATCAAAGATTTATAGTAAATTCGGACAAAAATCATAATTTCGAGTACTTCCTTCGCCTCGATGCCTTGTTCTAATTCTTAATGGCTAATCCACTCATGTCTCTATTGCGTGGTGCCCCTTGAAGTAGGTTATTGCATTCCCTTTCTACCTCTTGTTCTACTCTTTTATAGAACCTGTTCTTCGAGAGAGTGGGTAATGATTTTTGTTCGGAATTATATTTTCTTGATTTTTAGGAAATTAAGAAGTTGCTTAGAAAATATGTCAAAGTAGTGCTTAGCTTATGTCATAATTTTACGTTTTAATCTTACATGTAGACGTATCAATTATTAACTTGGTACTTAGTTTTTATTCCAATTGTGTATATTTTATTTAATTTATTACATTTACTAATATAGCACCAAGAAATTGTTCTAGGGATTGAGTATGATTTCTATTTCGAATTATGTGTTCTTATTTTTTGGGAAATTAAGAATTTCTTTAGAAAATATACAAAAATAATGCCAAGTTTATGTTATAATTAAACCTAGTGCCACACAAAATGAAATTCATAATCAACCTACTCGGATTCTATAATTGTCGATAATTGAGAGGAATCAACAAGTTATGTAGTTCCAAAAAGTAAAACGATTCACGTGATTTGAATTAACCAAGTCGTCTCATGGATCTACAACCAACCAGCGGCTTCATCGAACTTGATTGCAATTTGTGATCCAAGAACGAGCTAAATCGAAATATCGAGACACATCAAGTGTGGGAAGGCGTGACCAAATTAGACTACGAAAATAAATTAATCGAAGAAATGTGTGATAAAAAAACCCTAATGGAAAGAGGTAAGATGGTTATAGATAGCAAGAGTCTTTATTGCCAGTAGACATAGAAAGGGACCTAACCCTAAACAAGCTTTTGCTTTCAAGTTGGCTGAGTCCACCAATTTGTCCTCTTCAATAATTTCATATGAACTTGCCGTTGTAATTGCATGATATTGAGTAATGATACATTTATGTTCTTCCCGAGATTTAGTTCGGATAGTCCATTACAAGCCAATTAGAGTACAAAAATCATGATCTCGACTTGATTCGAACCCACAAACATCAATAATTATTATTTATTATTTATCGACGCCAATTTTATCATGTGGATCTTTTCGTTAGTCTCCATTTTTTCTAAACAATATCAGATCGTTCATCTACCTTAACTTTTGCTACGTTGGGAAGGATTCTCATTCTTGCACGAGTGATCGCAACGAGAAAGATTTAACACATCTTGGATGATTTTTCCATCTCTTCAAAGTCGAATAATCGAACCCTTTTGTTCTTTCTTGTCGTCAAGAAAACACATACGATTCGGAGTTCTTCTAACTGAATTTGACAATTACTTCGGAAACAATTTGAGCAAGAACCAGCTATGCATCCGCTTGGTCATCTTCGATACAACTTTTCACGCATATTTAAAAAATTATTTAATACGATAGTTCGATGCTATTAAATCAATTCCTTGATGCAATAGACAGAGGTTGTTTATACAGATTATCAGTTTCAAATGTGTAATTAATTTAGCATTAACATAATCCTGTAAGATTTCGTAGATTAAACATTATATTTAGCTTTCTGAGTTTCCTATGTTACAGACAGTATAACAACCGTAGCTTGTTCCTTTAATTTCATGTATTTTAAAATAATATAACATGACAGTGAAGAAAAGATAGTAATAAGTTTAGTTTTCTCTCTTCTAGCCAACCAAATAAAAATTTGATGTAATTAATGTAATAAACTATGCATTAGAAATTTATTACATTAATGTCATTACTTGTCTATTTTTCTGCACAAACCCTCTTCTCCTTTTCTCTTATTTCTTCACAATCTGCCATAGATGAACTGAACCTTCTTCTTCAAACTCCGTTTTCCTCAGCCCACTTCTTTCATAGTTATCCCTTTATTTTCCCTTTCTCGGTCCCATCATTCCCTGCTTGCCCTGGCACCACTGAACCCACTTCTTTTTTCTAATCACCTTCTTCTCTCTCCTTCCCCTCTTTCTCTCTCTCTAAGTGTACGAGTTTCCTTGTATATAAACCATGAGGTATACTGTAATGGCGTAGGAGCCGTGTTCAAATCCAAGGGAGATTATCAGCGGAGAATAAGAACCTTTTCTTTTTTATTGCTTTTCTTTCTCCCTTTGGATTCATCATTTGCAGGAGATTTGCCCTATTTTCTCTCTCTTTTTCCGTTCTTCGCAAGCTATGGCGAGCTGCATCAATGTTGCACCTGAGCAACTCTGCTGCATATCCTGCAACTTTTGCAATATTGTTCTCGCGGTATAATCAATTGACGATCTACCCTAGATTGCGTTATTACTATGCCTTTGTTTCGCTGTTTTTGTTTTTTCATATGATCACAGATCCTGAAAAGACTAGTAATGTTTAGGTTTTTTTTCGATATCTTATCGAAGATTTTGCTTTGTGGGTGGTGTTTTTAGTGGTCATGTCAGTCCGCCATCGTTGGACTTTTTCTTCTTTCTTCTTCCTTTTTGCAGTCAAAGAAAAGGCATTACCTGAGATTCTCGATGCGAGCTTGCTGTGGCCATGGCTATGGCGGATCAGGAACTGCTGATTTTACTTTTTTTCTTATTCTAAAAAGAACTGTCTGAAACAAGCATTTGATGACAAACCATGACGAAGACAACTCATTTCTTCTTTAAATTTCCTCCCCTTGAGGTTAAATCTTTTTTCACTAAAGCAATGCACCTGCTTGAGGTACTTGTTGGGGAAGGGAAGATGAACGCGAAAGCGAAAAAGAAAAGGACAACCCATTATTTTTCTAGGGTTTATCTTCATTCTTGAGCTTTCATCGATGATCAAAAGTGAAATATGAAAACTGGGTCTTTCTCTTATTCATGATTTCTTTTCTCTTTCCGAGCTTTTTGTTAAATTTCCTGTTTGTGGATGAACAGGTGAGTGTTCCATGCAACAATTTGTTTGACATTGTCACAGTCCGATGTGGTCACTGCAAAAATCTCTGGTCCGTGAACATGGCTTCTGCGTTTCAGTCACTTTCATGGCAAGATCCCCAGGTTAGTTTTTCTTACATTTTTTTTAGATTTATCAGCTAATTTTCGGGGTGATTTTTGTATTAGGATCTGAATTTTTAAATCGTCTGTTTATGGGCATTTATTAGCCTTCTTGAACTCTGAAGTCTACACTTCTGGGTTGGCTTTTTTCTCAAAATCAAATGACCCAAAAATCCAAAATCAGAGTACAGAATTAGATCCAGTGTTTTTATCAGCTCTGAAACCCTAGCTATGTAGCAGCCATTCCATGAAACCTAGTTCATTTCTTTTTCTATACGAGTCAGATGCAGTCTACCCGCTAGTCTGTCATTAGTAGCGACAAGTGTTTTCCTTTTCTCTTTCTTTACTTTGCCGTTTTTCGAACCATATTTTTCAATGATTTTATTCGACGGATCTTTTAGGGTTCGTAGGATGTAAATGAGCCTCTTTCTTCTCCAAATCTTTGCTTTTTTTATGCATTGATGTTCGAGTTTTCCATAAATTTTCAGACCCTTTTTTTATTAAAATCAACTGTCAATCTGGGTTTGATTTGCTAACAGATTCAGTCATTTCAAAACTTTCCCTCGAATTTCTGTTTTTTTCACTCTCTCTCAACACATACATGTTCATAAATTTCAAGTCATCTTTTACCCATCTGATAAGTTTGGAAGTCGCATCTTCTAAGAACCGATAGAAAATAACACAAGATGGGAAAAAGAGAACGCTTCATTTTCAACTTAAAACTATCAAACTTAGTTATATATGTATATATATATATATATAATAAAATTTGAATTTATTTTGGTTCAAAATGACTCTTACAAGCCACCCGATCATTATCGGGTCGACTCCGGTTCATCGTCAAAATGCAACAACAAGATGACACTTCGTCCTCCGACCAAAACTCCAACCGAGCAAAGACTGATAAACCGACGTAAGTAACATAACTAATCATCGAATTCCAAGTGATTTGTTTTATCTTCATAAAAATATCTTGGAAAGTGGAAGAAAGTTTTATTAAATCTAATGAGATGTTCTTTTCTTTTTTATCAGCTCCCGAGAAGAGGCAGAGAGTCCCTTCTGCATATAATCAGTTCATAAAGTAATATATCGATAAATTCCTCGATCAGATTTTCTGTACTGTTTCTTAAACTTTCATTGCACTTTTCTAGGGAAGAGATTCAGAGGATCAAGGCAAGCAACCCAGATATTACTCACAGAGAAGCATTCAGTGCTGCTGCAAAAAATGTGAGGAAATTGTTGGAACAATTTATTTTATAATATGATTTTTAAGTTCCCAATTTTTGTAACATTTTTTTCTGTGCTTCTTCGTCTTTATAGTGGGCACATTTCCCTCATATTCACTTTGGACTGATGCTAGCAACGAACAACCAGACCGAGGCCGATCACTCAGTAAGTGTTTGATTAAATCCTAGAAATATGAAATATTTCAAGATGAGAATATTTTCACTTTTTATTTTAATTAAATGAACTTCTCTACTATAAACATTCACGAACACTTCATTTACAGTCCTAATTTTCTCTTTTCTGAAATACTCCTTCATTTCTCGACTGTCTTCGGCAGGGTTCCGAGAAGCGGCTGATTTCACGATTGCACTTCTAAATAAACGACAAGATGATCGGAAATTTGCTTGAAATTTAAGAAACCATGATCTCTGTGTTTATGTCACTTGAACAGTCAAGTGTTTTTGTAATTTTATGTCACTTGCTTTGTTTAGGCTATCGTTATAT